>VMDO01017995.1:9399-43625 GCA_007922755.1 Pedetes capensis
AGCAGGGTCAGGCCTGGTTAGTACCTGGATGGGAGACCGCCTGGGAATACCAGAAGCTGTAGGCTTGGGAGAAGGACCTGGCAACCCCCTCCCAAAAATCAATCTGCCATTGAAAACCCTATGAACAGCAGAGAAGCACTGACAATAGTGTTTCCCCTGTTGTACAGAGGGTCGCTATGAGTCGGATACCGACTCGACGTCACCTAACAACAACAACAACATATGTATGTGTGGCTGGGATTTAGCTCAGTTGGTAGAGCGCTGCACTGCAGTCTCTGAGGTCCCAAGTTCAAGTCCCAGCACCGCAAGAATGGGAAAAGGGCCTGGCAATCCACTCCCAAGTCAATCCGAAACAGTCAGCCACTGAAAACCCTATGAGGGTTGCTATCAGTCGGATACCGACTTGATGGCACCTAACAACAACAACAAATGTATGTGTGTGCATATACATATGTATATATATACACACACACACGCACATATTTATACAACCAGTTGTTTTCTCAAGTGGTGGTATAGTTAACCTAGAAGCTGTATCATCATGATTTCCAGTGGATTTCTTTTTTCTATAAACTTGAGTGTTAATCACTTGATCGTAGTGATTGAAAAAAACTACTGTGTTATCCAGGGGCTGGGATTTAGCTCAGTTGGTAGAGCTCTGCTCTGCAGTCTCTGAGGTCCCGGGTTTGATTCCCAACACCACAAAAATGGGAGAAGGACATGGCAGTCCACTCCCAAGGCAATCCCAAAACAGCCAGCCATTGAAAACCCTATAAAGGGTTTCTATGAGTCAGGCACGACTCAGTGGCACCTAATGACAATGACTATGTTATCCATGTGGTGTTTTATTAATGAGTATTAAAATATTGACCTATATCATACTATCAATTATAACCTATTTTAGATAGTAAATGTACTTTGATTTATGTAGCTTTCAATTCACATTATTGTTTTTGAAAAGTTGAGCATATATACAAATTACATGATTTTTAATAATCAGAGAAAGGTTTTGTAAGAAACTTCATAAATTTATCTGTTTAGAAAGTTTAATTTTATTTTTTTCCTTTATTTATAAATGTTAGTGAGGTACAGAGCAAGAAGACTTTTGCTGTTTCCATTATGTAACTATTATTTCACTTTTGGTTACACTTTCATCAACTTACATATTTTACAGAATAATTTGATTAATATGTAATAAAAATCTTATGTAATCCTGAGTTATATTCTCATTGGTTATTTTTCTTTCCTTTCCCTTATTTTTCCCATGTATTCATATAATTGCATCATATATTTTGAGATTTTCCTCTCCCACTTTTTCCCTCTACTTATTTCCCCTCCATTTCCCCTTTTCCCCCACCTCACTTCCATCTGCTGATCCCTTCCCTCCTTCTGTGTACTCTGTTTATATTTTCTCATCTTAGATAAGTATTATTGTTCGTGTGTGTGTGTGTGTGTGTGTGTGTGTGTGTAGATTTCTCTTCCTTTATGTTAGCTTTAGCTCCCACATAATGAGTGAGAACATGTAGTATTTCTCTTTTGGGGATTGGATTTGTTTGCTTAAGATGTTGTTCTCCAGTTGCATCCATTTTGCTGCAAATGACCATAATTTCATTCTTCTTTATTGCTGAGTAATATTCCATTGTGTATATACATATACACACACACACACACATCTATCTATATATAGAGAGAGATAGATATAGATATAGATATATATGCCACAACTTTTCAGTCCACTCCTCTGTTGATGGACATCTTGATTGGTTCCATACCCTTGTGCTTGTGAAGAGTGCTGCACTAAACATGAAAGGGCAGGTGTCCCTGTGAAATGATGACTTCTCTTTCTTTGGGTATGTTCCCAGGAGTGGTATAGCTGAGTCATATGGTAGTTCTTTTCTTAGTTTTCTAAGGTCCCTCTATATTAATTTCTAAAGTGGCTGAACTAATTTACAGTCCCACCAGCTGGGTAAAAGGGTTCCTTTTTCTTCACATCCTTGCCAGCATTTGTTACTATTTATTTTGTTAATCTTGGCTATTCTTACTGGAGTGAGATGGAATCTCAGTGTTGTTTTGATTTACATTGCCCTAATGGCTAGCAATATTGAACATTTTTTCATGTTTATTGGCCATTCATACTTCTTCATGAGAATTGTCTGTTCAATTCCATTGCCCATTTATATTTTGAGTTATTTGTTGTCTTGGTGTTTGATTTCTTAAGTTGTTTGTATATTCTAGAAATTAGTCCAGGATAACATCAAAACATTAAAGAAAGAAATAGCAGAAGATATTAGACAATGGAAGGACCTACCTTGCTCATGGATTGGGAGAATTAATATTGTAAAAATGGCTCTACTACCTAAAGCGATTTACAGGTTTAATGCAATCCCTATCAAAATTCTGATGACAGACTTTTCAGAAGTAGAAAGAACAATCCTAAAATCATATGGAAGCACGAAACCACATACAGTCAAAACAATCCTAAGCAGCAAAAAGAGTGTAGGAGGCATCATAATACCTGACTTCAAACTTTGCTACAGGGCCATAGTGGCAAAAACAGCTTCTTATTGGCACAGAAATAGACCTGAAGATCAATGGAACAGAATTGAGGACCCAGAGATACACCCACACAACTAGAACCGCCTGATTTTTGACAAAAAAATGGAGAAAAGATAGCCTCTTCAACAAACGCCTGCAGCCGTAGCACTGTGGAGTCTGATCCCATCAGATCTCAAAGCTAAGCAGGAGTGGGCCTGGTTAGTACTTGGATGGGAGACCGCCTGGGAATACCAGATGCTGTAGGTTTGGGAGAAGGAACTGGCAACCCAATCCAAAAAAACAGTCAGTCATTAAAAACCCTAAGAAATGCAGGGAAGCACTGACAATAGTGTTTCATCTATCATTGGTAGGGTTGCTGTGAGTCAGACACCAACTTGACGGCAGCTAACAACAACAACAACAATTTCAACAAATGGTGCTGGGAAAACTGGATATCCATGTGCAGAAGACTGAAAATAGACCCGTATCTCTCAATCTATATAAGAATCAACTCAAAATGGATCAGAGACCTCAACATAAAACCAGAAACCCTAAAACTACTCAAAAAAAAAAAAAAAAGATAGGGAATACACTCCAACACACAGGCATAGCAAGTATTTCCTGAAGAAGACTCCATTTCCCAGAAAACTGCACCAAGAATCAACAAATGGGATTACATGAAGCTAAAAATCTTCTGTACAGCAAAGGAAACAATCAACAGAGTAAAGGGAGAGCCCATAGAGTGGGAGAAAATCTTTGCATCCTACACATTTGACAGAAAGTTTCATTTTAAATGTGTTACTTTACTGAAATATGGCATGGTAGTGGTTAGTTTTTGTAGTGTTAAGAATGTAGAACCAAAGGCATTCTGCATTTATAAAAGTGTGTCTGTGGAAGAATGGCTAATGCTGAAAGTGGTTTATATTAAAAGTTACTTTCCTCTTAAGTTTCTCTTTTCTAGCTATAAATTTCCTCAAATTCTCTCTATTGTCTTATAGTATTCTCTCCTTTGACCAGGCACACAACCTCAGTATTGCTGGAGCTCCTCATTGCTGTTTACGGGTTTCATTCCAATCTTATAAACCTCTCAGAAGTTATTAGCACTTTCTATATGTAAAGGAGCTTCTCCCACAGCAAAACTTGCATTATGCCACAGTAAGACTGCTCTGCCAGTGAAGTTGAGGTTTAATAGGTGTTACTGTGATTCTTCAGCTTACCTTACACTAGCCAACTTCAAACTTTTTCTAAATAGTAAATATTTAGTCCAGACCTAAAACAGACCATATGGCGATATTCCTTTTCCCCCTCTAACAAATTCTGAACAACAGTCCTATGGCAAGAATCATTCTAGGCACTAGGGTTAAACTGATTGAGTAGATGAAGTCCCTGCCCTTGTGAAATTTGCCTTTCCTACCTGGTGTACATGGGAGAAGGATGTGGCAATCCACTCCCGAGGCAATCCTGAAACAGTCAGCTACTGAAAACCCTCTGAAGGTCTCTATGAGTCGGGCATGACTCGATGGCACAAAGCAACAACAACATGGTGTACATCTTCATTAACTTTAACATGAGTCAGAAACATGTAATAAGAAGTGGTTTGATTTTATGTTCCTTACTGTTCAGGTGCCACTGAGTTGAGTCTGACCCTTTGCAACCCAGTGTACAATAGAACAAAACACTGCTGTCACTGTGCCATGCCCAGCACTATGTCAGTGCTTCCCTGCTATTCATGGAGTTTCGATGGTTGATTCTTTCAGGAGTTGGCTGTGAGGTCCTTCTCCTGTTTTTGTGGTGCTGGGGACCCAACCCAGGTCCTCAAAGCATGCAGAGCAAGCACTGTATCAGCTGGGAACTAAACCATTGCTTGATTTTATGCAGTTTCCCAAAAGAAGATAGATTGAAATCCCTAAAAGAGCCCAACCTAAAATTCCTTACCTAAAATGAGACATCCCTGTATTTCGCTTTAAATCAGTAGTTCTCATCTTTGATTCTGGGAAGATTTTTAAAATTCCTATCCTTACCCTAGACCAGTTAAGTCAGAATCTTTGGGAGTTGGAAACAAAAGAGTCCCAGAAAATTTGATTGTGCTACTCGAGTTTCAGTGAAATGGATTTCATGTGTGATTAAAAAAAAAGTCCTAAATTCAAAATGGGAAAAAACTTTTACTTAGTTGCATTTTTCTAGACATGACTCAGTATTTATTAATGTTATTTTATGTAATACTTGTCAAGAAGGGAACACATCGTAAGAAGTTCCAGGCATTTAATGAGATTGTGCATTTTTATTATTTTTAATAATGCTATTTGACTTTCTTTTCTAAAGTTAGTACACTGAAGGTCTATTATTTATACTTTATTTAATAATAATTGATTGTCACTTTTAGGATACTGCTGGTCAAGAGAGATTTAGAACACTAACTCCCAGCTATTACAGAGGTGCACAAGGTGTTATATTAGGTAAGTTTTTTACTTTAATATATTGTTTAAAAATATTTATTGAAATTTCTAATTTTTATAGTCTTTTGGGATGCTTTTATATAACTTGAAGTTACAGTGATTCATTTAATATTTTTTGTTGTTGTTTGGTTCTGACCAGTCAGATCTGACTCATAGTGACCCTAACTACAACAGAAAGAAACACTATACACTGTCCCATGTACACTATCTTTTTATGTTTGAGCCCATTGTTACAGATACTATGTTTCTTCTCATTTTGAGTCATGCCACATCAGCAAAAGGAGGCCCCAGGGGCTTGACTCCATTCCTATCATTAAGGCCAACTCTACTTTGAGGAAGCAACTCTTTTCCAGTCATTTCTTGAATGATTTGAAGCCTGGGAGGTTTATTTTCTGGCAGTATATTTGAAAGAAATTCTCTGCTATTCATTGTTGTTGCTGTTAGGTGCTAGTTGGGTGTGACTCATAGCAACCCTCATAGGATTTTCAGTGGCTGATTGTTTTGAGATTGTTTCAGGAGTGGGTTGCCAGGTCCTTCTCCTGTTTTTGCTGTGCTGAGGATTGAACTCAAGGCCTCAGAGAGCATAGAACAGCACTCTACCAACTGAGCTAATCCTCAGCCCTCTGTTATTCATAGGATTATGTATTTTTTTTTAGACATTTGTTTTTTACATGTGGATCAGTAGACACTTAAGGCTTAACGAAACAAAAAGACTTGCTTATGTAGTGTTAGCTTCTACCTACATATCAGAAATATGTCATTGCCCGTTATATTTAGTGCTTATTTAATAAATGGCTTTGCTTTTATTTCAGTTTATGATGTCACGAGAAGAGACACCTTTGTTAAACTGGATAATTGGTTAAATGAATTGGAAACATATTGTACAAGAAATGACATAGTAAACATGCTAGTTGGAAATAAAATTGATAAGGTGAGAAAGGCACATAGCATTTGGTTCTATATTTTGACTGGTTTCCTATCTTCTTTTTTATTTCTCTCTCTTTTCTTTCTTTTTCTTCTGGCAGAAATGAAGATTGAACCCATGTCCTTTTGCATACTAGGCAACTGTTCGACCACTGAGTTATACCTTCATGCTTTTTATTTTTTCAATTTTGAGACAGAGTCTCACTATGTTGCCTAGACTGGCCTGGAAATTTCTATGTAGTCTAGGCTTGCTTCAAGCTTGCGTTCCTCTTGCTTCAGCCTCCCAAGTAGCTGGGCTTACAGGCATGTGCCACTGTACCTGGCTATCCTCTCATACTACCATGCCTGGCTGGCAGCTTTTCTTAATTATTGCATTTATCTTTCAGGAAAATCGTGAAGTTGATAGAAATGAAGGGCTGAAATTTGCGCGAAAGCATTCCATGTTATTTATAGGTAAGTAAATGAATGAATGCCTGTAGCTGTACCACTGTGGCCCCCAATCCCATCAGATCTTGGAAGCAGAGTGATATGAATAGGAAATACAAGGATTTTCAGAAAGGAATTTTGAATACTACCTTTACTACTTACTTGCTCTTTGTCCCTCATTTCCATACATTAGGTTATTCAGTATTAAATGAACATGGAGAATGTAACAATGAACAAAACAGACAAACTCCTTGCCTTCATGGAGCTTACATTCTAGTGAGGGAAACTGATTGAAATAAGCAGTGCTATGAAGGAAAGAAGACATTGCAAGAGGAGAGAGAATGACTAGAGTGGTGGCCAGTAGGGAAAGTTCTTTGAGGTGATACCATTTGAGCAGAAGTTTGTCAGTGTGAGGATCTAGAGACTGAGAGAATAGCAGGTACTTCCTGAGGTAGCAACCAGCTCAGTGTGTTGAAGGAACAGGAAGAAAGCTGTGAACTGGAACTCAGTCTGTTGAGGAGAAACAAGGCTTTGGATTGTAGAAGGTGAGACTGAAAAGGTCAGAACTCATAAGGATGGTAAAGAGAGTATGTTTTATTCGAGGTGTGGTAGAAAGCAGTGGAGTCATGGCGTGATCTGATAATCTTAGAAAAAATCCATTTATGTAGAATGTGGTCTGTGAAAAGTGGAAGCAACAGGCTGGTTCATCACTTGTAGTGGCCCACGTGGATGAAGCTTGGATGATATAGCAGGAGTGGGTGGCAGAAAGTTAACAGTTCTGGGAGATGTTTTAAAGGTAAAATTGTCAAGATGTGTGGACTAATTAGGTAAGGAAGATAAGGAGAGAAAAAGACATCAAGAATAACTTTAGCTGGGAGGTGGAAGATTGAGATAAGAGCAGGTTTGGGGTAGGGAAGTGGGGAGTCAAGAAATTTTTTTAGCCCCTTTTCCCCGCTGTAATGAGAAGTTGAATCCAGGGCCTCACTTATGCTGGACGGGTGCTCTACCACTGAGCCACACCCCCAGCCCCTTTATTTTTTATCTTGAGACAGGGTCTCGCTAAGTTGCTCAGGCTGCCTCTGGCCTTGAACTCAGGATCCTCCTTCCTCAGGCCCCTGAGTTGCTAGGATCACAGATGAGTGCCATGGCACCCAGCTAAAATTTTTTTTAATTACTAATTTTTTTAGCATACAAAGTAATGAGTTTCATTATGACATTTCCATACATGCATATCATTGGACATTGCTCCGCCTTTACTCTCTGATGGCCCCTCTCCCCACTCCTGCTGCTTCCTCCTTACAAATAATCCTCTTTCTGTTTGCATGTCATATATATGGGTATATATGTGTGTATATTTTTTATCTTGTTGTTGTTGTTGTTGGTAGGTGCCGTCGAGTCAGTATCTGACTCATAGCGACCCTCATAGGGTTTTCAATGGCTGAGTGCTTCAGGATTGTCTTGGGAGTGGATTGCCAGGCCCTTCTCCCATTTTTGTGGTGCTGGGAATTGAACTCGGGGCCTCAGAGACTACAGCGCAGCGCTCTACCCACTGAGCTAAATCCCAGCCCATTTTTTATCTAGATTCTGCATATGAGAGAAAACATGTTTGTCTCCTTTTCTCTGCCATTACCCTTTCTTATTGCCCCTCCTCATCTCTTTAGTCCTTTTTCCTCCCTCAAATAGTCCCGCCTTCTACTTGCATGACATATAATATCCTGGGGGTGCCAAAATATATATACACATTTTAAGAGATGTTACTTATGTATTTTCAAAGTTGAATTGCATTATGGTACAGGTGGAGGCAGGAGGATGCAGGTTTGAGGCCAGAGGCAGCCTGCATCACTTAGCAAAGACCTTGTCTCAAGATAAAAAGTAAAAAATTAGCTAGGGATGCAGCTCAGTGATAGAGAGCTTACGAAGTATGCACAAGGCTCTGGATACAACTCCCCAGTACTGCAAAAAAAAAAAAAAAAAAAAAAAGGAAAATAATGATTTTAATAGCATGGTCCTTCCTTGGGCACAGTTTCCATTTTCATAGTTTCAGTTACCCATGATCAACCCTTTCTTCCCCCAAATTTTCCCTGAAAATATTAAGTGGAAGACTTTAGAAATAATCCATAATTCTAAATATTTTTTATTATAGTATATTGTTATAATTATCTTTTATTATTATTTATTGTTGTTAATCTCTTACTCTGCCTAATTTTTAAAATAAACTTTTTCATAGGTATACATAGATAGGAAAAAGCATAGTATATCCGGGGATGTCTTGAGATGAAAAGATAGAAGCATCTTATATCAATAACTCTCTAGAACAGTTTCTCTATTTTTCCTTCTTTGCTTTCTTGCTTTTCTTTTTTAGTACTTTTTTAGTGTACAGATTAATCGGTTTCACCATGGCATTTCCATACAAGCATATCATTGTACATTCCCCATGTTCTCCTCTCCCTTCATCCTCTCATAACCACCCCATCCTCTTCCTCCCTGCCAGTAGCCCCCTTTCTACTTGCATGGCTTATTTGTGTTTATATCTCTATCTATTTATATCTATCTGTCTAGAGAATTGGGGTGGCTACAACAAAGATATATGGCCTATAGGGCAAGTCTGTTTGTTTTTTAATAAGAGAGAATAATTTTTTCAGACTGGTTAGTATGTTAGAGAAGAGAGATTGGTCCTTCAATAAATGAGAAGGGATATGGTTCTAGGCTCTAGAGAAGGGTGTGATTTAGGTAGCAGCAAGGACACTTTATCCATTGTAACCAGAGTGAAGGCAGCACCTGAGGATACATATGCATGTTCTTTGGTGCATTTAATAGTGGGATGATCAGTTGTAGTGCTTGCCACATTGCTTCTGTTTTCTCAAGATAAAACGAGATCTTCAGAGGCAGCAGTTGTAGCTCAGTTACAGAGCATCTGCTTATCATGAGCAAGGCCTGGTTCAATCACCAGCATGTAAAAACAAAACAAAAACAAACAAACAAAAAACTAGCCTATGAGCTGAGATAGAGGAGTAGTAAGGAGAAGGAGTAAAATTAGTGACTCGGCCAGGGAGGAGATTAAGCGCTAGGGAAGCAGAAGGTTAGGGAATGGTGCTGTGTGGCCCGTGAGTTTCCCGAGCAGCTATCACATGGGGTCAGTGTGTGTGGTTGTATGTGGTTTTATGCAGCCACCTGTGGCTGTGTTGCACGCACAGGATAATCAAATTGTTTAACTCGGAGCATGGAATTCCTTATTTTAAAATAGGAATGATATCTGCTTTAGGGGCTCATTTAGTTAACTGAAAATCTAAGAAAAAAAAAAACTTCGACATAATATTTCAGTGGAGCCTTACAAGTTACGATTCTGACATAAAACCTTGAGTTTATATGCCAGTATTGTGATGAGTAAATTTTAAAGAGTTCAATTTTGATAGTTGGGGAAAATTCACTAATATTAAACTTACGGGGAGGAATTTCTGATTTGATTCTCAGTATATTGTAGGCCGATATTTATGCCATAATAATTTCCCAGAAAAACATGGGACTATGGCCCAAAAGGAAAATATTATGACCTTTTCCCCTTCAATTTCAGAGGCAAGTGCAAAAACCTGTGATGGTGTTCAGTGTGCCTTTGAGGAACTTGTTGAAAAGATCATTCAGACGCCTGGACTGTGGGAAAGTGAGAACCAGAACAAAGGAGTCAAACTGTCCCACAGGGAAGAAGGCCATGGAGGAGGAGCCTGTGGTGGTTATTGTTCTGTGTTATAAACTCTGGGAATTCCATCTCTTGCATATTTGATCAGATAATGACATCTTTCTGTATATAAACTCTAACTGCTATTTTAGGGACCTTGCAGTTTGCACATAATTGTTTTGTATCATGGCAGTAAATACTTGCAGGAGGTCCCACTCATCGGCTTTCCCAGGTAAAATGTTATGGTAAGCATGCACAGTTTGCAGTCTGTAGTTTTTTATGTAACATAAAATAGGTGTACCTTTATGAGTACATTTGATTTTATGATTTACATTTATCATGTAATTTTTAAAATATCCATCTGTCTAGTGTATGTTGATACAAGGTCTGTTTTGATCTTTTTTGCATAAATACTCCTGTCAATTACTGAATTACTTAATATGTAGAACTCCTAGGGCCATGGGGAGATATACAGGTATCATCAAACCTGTCAAATTTCCTTTGAAGAATAACAAAGAGCATAATTCCACAGCTTTTCTAGGATGTTGAGATTCTCTTAGTACTAAGCAAAATTCTCAGTACAGAGTGTAGCCCAGGCCAATTCATAATTAAATCTCTATTTGTTTGGATGATGCCTCTAAAATAGTATCAATATATTTAAGAAGTTTGGTATTACTTTTTAATTTACTTCAATGATTAGCTCAGTTTAACTGGAGTTTTAATCCTGTGATATGTACATTGGATAAATGATCCTCTCTATGCAGTGTTTTTAGTTATGTGGTGTTTGGCAAAATGGCAATAAGGTTTTCCCCCATTTTGGTTTCAGAAGGACATAAATAGTGTGTTTATTGTAATTCCTTTAGTACTTACCACTTTTAAAACCAACATCTTTTTTTTTTTTCTGTAAATGTTGATAAGTGTTTGTGCAGGTACCTCAGTTGTAGCTCGGGTAGCATTTATGAATATCTGTATCTTACGGCTTCCATAAATGATCATATTTAAAAACCTATTTCTGTGTTTTGAGAGATAGGGGAAAAAACACTAAATGACAATTTGAGAAAGGTATATTGTGTCCAGATTTTGACATGTGTGGGAAAATGCTGTCACAATGAAAATCTTGATAATTTACTGTAACAAGTAACTAATAGGTTATCAGAACCAACCTGTACAGACTAATAAATCTTTAACGCAATATTCAGTTTTCTAACCTCTTGCTGTTGTACATTGTATGTTTTTTTCATTCATGTGTTATTTAATTTTCATTGACCTTTTCTATTTTAAGCCCCAAGTGAGCAATTTATCCTTCAAGGCTGGTCACTGTAATAACCTTCATTAAGATTCTGATATTAATTTCTTGTCAGTTTATTCTCTATTTACAATTGCAAATGATAAAAATTTTGTGGACCTTTGCAATATGTGTGTCAATGGATTTACTTCAAGTTGGGTTCTTTCTGAAATGTATATCTTCACATATGAAAATCTTACATTCTACTTGTTTTCATTACATATAATTAAAAGTTTTGTATACTATATTTTTACTAAATATAAAACATTTTTATAACATAGAGAAAGGTAGCTAGCACATGTATTTATGATTCTTCATGTTACATTAAACATTAGAGTTGTGTATTTATGTCGAGTCTGTATTGACAAGACTTTCCTGTTTATTACTCTTTGCTCCTTGAGCTTGTGCATTGGCTTGTTGTCTTGACTGGTCACAATTTAGATATGAATGAGACACTTGAAAATAACTTTTAAAAATTAATTTTGATAAATTTATATTGTAACCTTTTATCATTTTTAAATAAATTCAGCCTGCTTCCCCTAGGTGCATTTGTGCAGGGAGGATTACACATTTCCCTGTGACTCTCACCAGCAAGGGAGCATTTGAATATTGTATTATTCAAGTGCTTTCATATTATGTAGCTTTTATTTTACTTGTAAGATGAGTGTTTCATAGTGGAGTTATTATAAGTGAGATAAATATAATATCTAAAATGAGGTACCTGCACAGCAGAATTGTGTGCATTCTTTTCAGAATTATTTGAAGTAGTCCTAAAGAGCCTTTTGCAGGTGGTACAAAGAAGAAAAATTTGGATATAGTATTTTGAGTTTTAGAAGGACCAATATGTTGTTGGCTTAGATGTTGCTATGAGGCTGAAAGCTATGCCACTGGCATCTCAGATACCAGCAGGGTCACCCATGGTGGACAGATTTCAGCTGAGCTTCCAGACTAAGATAGACTAGGGAGTAGGACCCGGTGACCCACTCCCAAAACAACTAGCCATTGAAAACCCTATGAAAAGAAGTACCAGTATAGACCTTAACAAATAACTTTTCAATTTATGAGTAATAGTTAAGATTTATTGAAAGGTTCCTTTGTGCTAGATGCTGTTGTAAGTGCCAAATTATCTCATAAACCCTTACAGCAACATTAAGAAATTGGTACATCTAGTATGCCCATTTTATCATTTTTTTTGAATTTAGTTTTTCTTTGGTCTTTTGAGACAGGGTCTTGCTGTGTAGCCCAGGCTGGCCTCAAACTTTGGACCCTCCTATCTCAACTTCGAGAGTGCTAGGATCATAGGCATGTGCCACTATGTCTGGCCATGCCCATTTTAATGAAGAGGATAATGCAATGGATCTGTTAGGTAACTTCCCAAAGGTCACAGAGCTAATCAGTGATCCAGCTGGATTCCACTCAAGGCATTTCACTTTTGAACCCAAACTCCCCATTGCTTCTTTTATCACAGCTAGTAACTAGCTATTTAACACAGCCAAGTTAAGGGGGTTCTTCTATTTCTTCCTCATTCCCTTTTGTTGTATATAATAGAAGTATTGCAGATTTGTTGGTTATAGAGTAAATCCAATTGATGTAAACCTACCCCATAAGTCATTTGACCTAAACTTTTAGATAGTGGTGTAGGTGGTGTCTCAGTTCCTTCACCTTCTCAGAGTGGAATAAAAATTCCTAATTTAGTAAAGATACAACGTTATGGCACTCATAGCACTTTAACTTCCTATTTGTAATTGGACATGAAAAAAGAAATTAAACCTAGAAATAGTCTTTTGCTTGAAATTAAAACAGGAGGTTGTTTTTATTTCAAGTACTTAATTGCCACCTACAAACTCATAATTTATTGACATTCTGATTTTGATTCATTATACTTTGTCCGGGGGCTGAGGTTTAGCTCAGTTGGTAGAGTGCCACTCTGCGCTCTCTCTGAGGCCCTGGATTCAATCCCCAGCACGGGAAAAATAGGAAAAGGACTTGGAAACCCACTCCTGAAAAGAGTCAGCCATTGAAAACCCTATGAAGGTTGCTTTGAGTTGGGTCTGACCCAACAGCACCTAACCATCCTTTAAGTAGTCAAGAAATTTATGTGTGGTTCTCTACTAAATGTGAGACCTGTAAGGTATGGCTTCTTACACCTGTACTTATTTAACTTATGATAGCACAGTAGTACTTGGTATCCAAAATATCTTCTAGTACAACTTTGTTGTTGTTGTTGTTAGGTGCCATCGAGTCAGTATCCGACTCATAGCGACCCTCATAGGGTTTTCAAGGGCTGACTGTTTCGGGATTGCCTTGGGAGTGGATTGCCAGGCCCTTCTCCCATTTTTGTGGTGCTGGGAATCGAACTTGGGACCTCAGAGACTGCAGTGCAGCGTTCTACCAACTGAGCCAAATCCCAGCCTAATACAATTTAGGTGCATATTTTTTCTGTATATCTTTTCAAGTGACGTGGGACAACAAGCCTTTAGGTTTTATATATTAGAGGTCTCTGCTTAGTCCTCAAGTGTTATGCTTCCATTAGTAATATTTGCAAAGTTTTTACCCACATAACATATTTTTCCCCGGTTAGACATACAGGGGAAAGTATCAGTTTTCAGAAGATAATTTTACTGGTTCTGACTCCAATAAACTACCATGGATAGTCAATTATAGACTTTACCCTAGATTTTATCTAAAATGTTGAAAGAACAGAATACATAGAAGTAAGTAAACTAAGTCAAATCTTGGGACTTGGGGTTAAGGAATATAGAATTACTCAGTATCTTTTTTTTTTTAATGGGATCATCAAATGGAGGGGAAAAGGTAGTCAGTTTTTGTTTGGGGCTTTAAATTTTACTATTTTGTTGCTGATATTTGTCTCTTATTTAAGTAGCAACAATGTTTCTGCTTGTGGTATAAAGTTCACTTAAGTACTCCTGGCACCCAGGAGGTAGAGGTAGGAGGATCCAGCATTGGAGGCCAGCCTGGGCTACAGAGCAAGACCCTGTCTCAGAAAACCACCACTGCCACCACATAACAATGTTTACTTGAGTGCCTTTTAGTGAAAACTTTTATACAGCCAGAGGCTCGCATTTGCATGCTCGTGTACACACAAGTTCTGAACACTGGGGTGAGTGCAGGATCTCAGTCCTGCCTCCTCGCCTCTTCTACATACATACAGGCCATTTTTCTTCCTTTTATTTTTTTAACCTGATAAATTGTGTAGTTTTGTTTGTACGTCTTTAATTACTACTGAGTTTGAGCATTTGTGATAATTCACTGGGTGTTTGTATGACTCTTGATTCCTCATTCGTGTGTTGTGGTCACTCATCACCATCTACTACTACTACTGCATTATACAATACTGCCCACTTTTTCTTTGGATGACTCCTCTCACTTCCCTGCAAATACTTAGGCATGTGATTTGGGTCACCTTGTTATGCTCTCAGCTATCAAGATTGGCCCAGTTACCTTTAAGCAGTATCCCACTCCACCAGTAGTACCTCCTTCAAAGATGGCACTTGTCCCATATCAAATGAGATATAAGATGTTTGCTGAGGCTTCTTTGGGTATTGAAAATACACCTTCTTGGAGATAGTATGCTGTAAGAAGTAACATTTGCTGCTGCTGCTCTTGTTGTTAGGTGCTGTCAAGTTGAGTCCAATTCATAGCGACCTTGTGTACAGGGAAATGAAACACTCCCTGATTCTGTGCCAGGCACACAATCTTATTTATGCTTAAGCTCATTGTTGCAGACACTGTCAGTATATTTGGTGGAGAGTCTTCCTTTTCATTGTTGATCTGCCACTCTGCCAAACATGATGTCCTTCTCCAAGGATTGGTCCCTTCTGATAATGTGTCCAAAATACGTAAGATGAGGTCTAACCATCCTTGCTTCCAAGGAGCACTCTGGTTGCACTTCTTCTAGGACAGATGTATTGGTTCTTTTGGCAGTCCATGATATATTCAATAATTGTCTCCAGTACCATAATTCAAAAGCATCCATTCTTTTCCTCTCTCCCTTATTCAATTTCCAGCTTTCACAACCATACGATGTGACTGAAAATACCACGGCACGAGTTGGGTGCAAATTCATCTTCAATGTGACATCTTTACTTTTCAACACTCTAAAGAGATCTTTTGCAACAGCTTTTCCCAGTGCAATGCATCTTTTGATTTCTTGACTGCTGCTCTCAGGGGTGTTGATTGTAGAACCAAGTAAAGCAAAATCTTGGACAACCTCAATCTTTTCTCCATTTATCATGAAGCTGTTTCTGACCCAGTTGGAAGGATTTTTGTTTTGTTCTTTTATATGTATTAGGAAGAACAAAATATATGTATTCCTTGAAAAGCCACTACTGTTAAGTACCTATTGGAATTTCAGTGAGATTACTTTCATATATTTCTTCAAGGATATATACATAGAAAACTGTTCGGAGTTAACTTCATACATGCTATTTAAAGGATCCCTTGGTTTATAGAGTCTTGTGTTCTGTTTAAATTTCTGTCACCCAAGCAGTCCCTCTCATCCTGCTCCTCCCTGAGGTATCAGTGTTAAAACCTAACGTGTTCCTTCTCTGTATTTCATCCTGCCTCTATAATCACATGCACTAATGTATATATATAGATACATATTTATATAAATTTTGTTTATATTTAAAGAATATGTCATTTTATAAAAATGAGATCATCTGTATATTTATTTATGCATATGGGGTTTTTTTATCCTAATAACACGTTGTGAAAATTCCTCTATGCCAACTTACACCGTCTACATTCACATCAATGATTATACAATATTAATATTCCATGGTACTGATGGACCAGATGGACCACTATTTATTCAGCCATTCTTCTAGTAAAGGTTACCTTGTTTCCATATTTTTGCTGCTGCAGATTGACACAGTAAATGTCCTTGTACATGTATCTTTCTGTTAGATATCTAGGAGTGGGACTCTAGGGTCCAAGAAACACATATTTTTTAATTTGGCTAATAGCTTTCCAAAAGACTGTAAAATTTTACATTTTGAAATATCTTACTGGTGTGTGTGTGTGTATTTGACTTTTTTGTTGTTGTTGTTCAGCACTGGGAGTTGAACCCAGGGCCTCGTGTTTGCATGCTCTGCAAGTGCTGGACCACTGAGCTGCACCCCAGCCCATTTTTTCACTTTATTTGAGACAGGGTCTCACTAAATTATGCAGACTGCCTCTGGTCTCAAACTTGCGAACCTCCTGCCTCCACCTCCCAAGTTACTGGGATTACAGGCATGCGCCACTGCACCAGGCTTTTTTTTTTTTTTTTTTTTTCCCCTGAGACAGGGTGTTAATGTATAGCTCAGGCTGGCCTTGAACTCAAGATTGTCCTGCCTGAGCACTGGGCTTACAGGTGTGCAACATAGTGCCCAGCAATGGTTTACATTTCTACTGCCAATATATGAAGTGTCACTTTCCCTGCCTTTCCCATCAGTCTCAAGTTGTTGTTGTTGTTAGGTTCTGCTGAGTTGGTGTCTGACTCATAGCAACCCTATATACGATAGGTGAAACAATATTGTGCTTCTCTGCTATTCATAGGGTTTTCAGTGACTGACTGTTTTATTGAAGGAGTGGGTTGCCGGGTCCTTCTTCCAATCCTACAGCACCTGGTGTTCCCAGGTGGTCTCCCATCCAAGTACTAATCAGGGATGACCCTGCTTAGCTTCCAAGATCTGACAAGGTCGGAGGCCATAGTGCTATGGCTGCAGGCCAGTCTGAAATGGTGTTCTCAAATTTCAATTTTGCTTCTGTGACATTTGTAAGATGTAATTTTTGAAATATAACTGTTATTTAGTTTCTATCTTCTAAAGAGTACTTTTTCATGTTTGTAGGTCCTTTGGAATGTGGTTGGTTTTTTATTTTTTGAGATGATCTTGCTATGAAGTATCTCAGGCTGACCTTGGAATTTACAATCCTCCTGGCCTCCACTTCCCAAGTGCTTGGATTACAGACATGTGCCACCATACCCACCTTTTATATACAAATATTAATCCAAATGTATGTTCTTACAAGCATTTTTTATAACCTATTCTTTGAAAATTTTGGTTATCATAATGTTTCCTTTACAATTAAAAAAAGTTGTTTTTATTTTCTGGATTCCCCAGCCCTTAGATTATACATGTTGTTGTTGATAGGTGCCATTGAGTCAGGTCTGACTCACAGCAGCCCTGTGTACAACAGAACGAAACACTCCCCCAAATTGATCCAGTCTCCTTAATCTCTTGAGGTTTTTGTTTTATTTTTCTTCAACTTTGTAATAACTTGGAATTCACTTTTGGGTACAGCACAAGGAGCCCTCTCCTCCTCCATGGGGACAGCCAGTTGTGCCAGCACTGTGTGTTAAGTAATCTTTCCTCTTGCCATGAGATTCCCTAAGTAACATAGTCTACTTTGTCCTTCTATGCTAGGGCCTCTTCGCCTTGGAACATAGCGCACGTCACTGTGATTGGTTTTCTTTACTCCTGTGTATTCTATGCATTCAAGAACATGCTTCAAATCGTTTCACTGTCAGACTGCCACAAGGGCCTGATAAAGCAGTTTTGTTGATAATAGCTTTATAATACCTTTGTGGCTTAAAAGGCAAGTTTTTTCCCATATAAATCTTAAACATGACTTTATTTTTGCTTATTTTCTCTTTTGGTGGGTCCTTTTAGAAATAAATATTCATGAGAGTTTTTCCTAGAATGTGATAGGGCTACTAATCTTGTAGTTCATGAGTACCACTGATAATCTTCACCTAGTCAGTGACTTGTTTTTTGTATTTGTTTGAAATATTGCATACTAAAAAGTTTTAAATACTGAAAATGCGACCATTTTAGTCATTTTAAAAAGATTGACATTCAAATTGGAATCCCATAGTGTTTCGGCATTGTGAGAAAACTGACAATTTTATGACTAGACTTGCCATTAGGCTATGTGGGCTGTGTCTTTGTGTTCAGAGTTTATACTGTTGTTGTTGTTGTTTTTAAAAAAATAATTTATAGTTTTCTTCACATCAGTTCTATACCTTCTTTATTAAAATTATTCCTAGGGATTTGTCTTCATTGATGTGAATATAGGGTTTTGTTTTTTGTTGTTGTTCATTTCAGAACCTATAGAATTGTCACTTTTTAATAAAGAAAAGTTACTGACTTTCTTAAATCTATTCAGCCACCTAATCAATTTCTTTAGTTTGGTGTTTTGGTTTAAACAAGGGTTTCTGTAATTTTCTACTTAAAATGACAAAAATAAAACCTGTAGTTTTTGAATGTTTACATACTGATGTAGAGGAAACCACAGCATTTGTTTTCCCTGACAATTTGCATCTGTTTTCTGACAAGCATTTGGAGGAAATCTGTATAACAATTGCTATAAGAGCTAACTGGGACAGAAGTGACTCAGATGTGCATCTTCTGTACCAACAGGACCATAGACCCTCCTGTCTCGAAGGGCAAATTCTCTCTAGGATCTGTCATTTTCTGATTTTCCTGTTATGTGTCAGAGTGAGTCTGGACCATTGTGTTTCTATTGTTGCAACTCCATGCTTGCCTAGATTCATAAAATTAGTCAAGTTTCTGTCTTTTTCTATGTGCTGGAACACAATTTTAAAAAATGAGTAGTAATTATTCATTGCAAAGTTGCTAGAAGTCAGTGTAGTAATGGCGTTTTGGAATCAGACTGGGCTCTTATCCCAGCTCAGTTACTTCAGTGTTGGTGGTCTTGGACCAGTAGCTTCAACTTACTTAGCCGTTTAGGGTCTCAGTTTCTCAAAGTGAAAACTGGGCATGATAATCATGTCAGTAATGTCATGGGGTTATTGTTAGGAAGTGCAGAGACATAGTGTGCTTCCGTCAGGGCATAGGAAGGTGGTGGTGTTAGCAAAACTTGGCTATTGGGCTTCCCACCTTTCCTATTGTTCCTTAAGTCAATTTTTATAATTTATATAGGAAAACAATGCTTTTTTTTCTCAACTAGGTTCAAAATTTTTCTGAAACAAAATCAGACAGTCGCCCACTTAAAGTTATTTTTGAGGGTATAATTCCTTACTGTGTGTGTGTATGTACTATATGTATGGGTTTCTTTTTTCTTTTGCAAGCAATTTGTGGTCTTTCTGACAGTATTTTTTGTCTAGAAAAGTGAACTGGAAACAAGTAAGAAATGATTTGTGAGTAGAGAGGGGTAGTCGGTAAGTGCACATGAGGTACCTGTTGAGGATATGGCCAGCTTACGTCCATCGCAGAGACCTGGATGTGGACCACAGGCTTCACCCAAAACTACACCGCAGCCTGCGTGTCTCAGCGTGCCGAAGTCTCTTTCACAACGAGAACTGGAAGCACTGAGCTTGCCATCCACATAGGCAGGTAGGCTCCTGGTCACCAGACATTTGTCCTCTTCAAGTTCATGTTCCTTTAGCTGTATTTTCCTCACTAGGAATTTTAAACTGGTTCAATGGAGCCACATGCCACGATTTTCATACTACTTTTGAAAAGATAAACACAGCCAAAGTTCTCTCTAAAACAACAGCAGTACATCTTACTGTATGAGGTAGAGGCCATTTGTCTGTTTACACTTACACAGTCATTTTTCATTAACAAAAACATGATTTGGTCACTCTTAGAAAACAGTTTCAGGATTATAATTCCAATGGGACTACCAACCGCAAATGTAGCAGAATTTAAAAACTTGTCTATGTTCTTTTTGTCCTTAGGTATTACTTCACTATGGATGTACAGTCAGATGTTCAAATTACTTGAATAAATTCTTTTGTTCTATGTGTTTTATCAACTTGATAAACATTCATTCCTGCTTATATTCAATTATAGGATTTACTCTTTGATTTTTTTAAATTTAATCTTTTGAATTATTAAAGCATTGATATGGTTTGGAAATTATTACTATACAGAAAGCTATGGCAGAGAAGTTCACTCATCTTCCTGTCCCTCTTTGTTTCCTCCTATCCTCACCTGCTCCCCAGATGGAGTCAGCATAGTAAATTCTGGTTTATTCATTCTGCGATTCTCCCCCAACCCCAATCCCATTTCTTTCACAAAAGCTTGCATTTTATATACAGTTTTGAATCTTGCTTTTATACTCAACAATGTACACTGAAAAAATCACTCCATAAACGATGATTCCATAGAGTACTTCCCCATTTTATATGTTTGTACAAACTGCATTGCACATTAATCTGTGGATTTCACAGTTTACTCAGTTACCCACGAATGATTCTAATATTTTTCAAGAGTAAATCTATAGTGAATAATCTATGTGCTGTTCTGTATCTGTGGAGGATAAATTCCCAAGGCAATTTTAGGAACCTTTATTGAGGTGTATTTTACACAAAACTTACCCATTTTAAGACATTTTGATGAGCTTTAATATACACACTTGAATAAACACTATCAAAATCAAAATACTGTACATTCCTGTTACCAAAAATTTCCCTTGTACATTATGTTTGATCCTACCTCTAACCTGA
The DNA here is from genome assembly GCA_007922755.1 of Pedetes capensis. Lineage (NCBI taxonomy): Eukaryota > Metazoa > Chordata > Mammalia > Rodentia > Pedetidae > Pedetes > Pedetes capensis. The sequence continues at coordinate 30,180 of VMDO01017995.1, forward strand.
TACTGACTAGGGCTTTCCTTTTGTGTTTTGTTTCTTGTTTTCTCGAGTGAGAGTTGCACTATGTAGACCTGACTGGCCTCAAACGTGAGATCCTCCTGCCTCAGCCTCCTGACTGCTGGGATTATAGATGTGTACCATCCCATTGGCCAAAGTTGGCAATCTCTGTCCTTAACTTCCTTTTTAATTTCTCCATGTTTTCTCCATTTTGCATAAATCTGGAAATAACATTGATGTTCTTCACTGACTTCACTATTGCAATTAGTTCTTTGCTTCAATCCCTTTGATATATCTTAACATGTTTTTGGGAGAGTGTAAGAAACAACTTGTGTTTCAGTGTACCCTCCTCAGAGCAGCCATTTAAAAATTATTTCATTACATGTTTGTTTATGTAGACAAAGCTATTCATCTTTTCTTTTATGGTTTCTGGATTTCCCTTTATATTAAGAAAGCAGCTCCAACCCGAAGTTATGCATTCTTACAGGTTTTTTCCTGCTGCCTCATAGCTTTGTTGTTTGCAGATTTTTGTCTTTACATTTCATGGCATGTAATCCATCTAGAATTTAATTGTGCTTATGCTGTTTTTATGATGTTTATCTTCTTCCAGGCTAATAACAAAGCACCCGACACAATTTATTAAATAAACTTTTCTTCTCTTGAATAGAAATGTCATAATTCATTGATTTATTCCGCAGAGATTTATTTCATCTCTCCTGTTTGCCAGACACTGTTCTAGGTCCTAGGAATAGAGTGGTGAATAAATCCATGTTGAGTGTCTTCATGTGGTTTAAGTAATAGGGTAGCAGGCTTAGAGTCAACAAATAAATTACATGATTTTGAAATAATGATTGGTAGGAAGAAAATAACCACAGTGGATAAAAAGTATAGCCAGCCTCAAGCAAGTCTTCTCTGAGCAAGTGACATTTGAGCAGAGACCTTAGTAAGAAAAGATCCTGTTATTAGGTGAGGAGCCTTCCTAGTACAGGGACTGACGAGTGAGAAAGGGCCTTTGCAGATCCAGCGTGGTGAGTGAGCCCAGGGAAGAATAATGCCAAGTTTATAGAGAACAAGAAGTGAACAGGAGCCAGGCCACATTGGGCCTTGTGGACCCTCTGGAGTCTGGGTTTCATGTCCAGTGTGAGAGAGAGCCAGAGGTCAGCTTTAAATAATGGGAGTTGTATCATTTAGGATTTGGTTCCACTATATATAACAAAAGTCAAGATAGTGGTTGTTTAAATATGCAGAATTGATCTTACACAAGAGAAGTCCAGAAATGATCAGTCAAGACTGTTGGTGGTGCGCCATTGGCCATCTTTGTCCTTAGGGTTCCATCCCTAAGACTACCTCGTGGTTCAGATGGGCTATAGGGTAATGGAGCTATATTCATCAGCAGCAGGAAGGAGAGTTGTTGTTAGGTGCTGTCGAGTTGGTATCCAACTCATAGCGACCCTACGTACAACAGGCAAAACACTATTGTCAGTGCTTCTCTGCTATTCATAGGGTTTTCAATGACTGATTGTGTTTTGGGAGTGGGCTGCTGGGTCCTTCTCCCAAGCCTACAGCACTTGGTGTTCCCTGGTGGTCTCCCATCCAAGTACTAACCAGGCCCAACCCTGCTTAGCTTCTGAGATCTGACGAGATCGAACACCACAGTGGTATGGCTGCAGGCAGGAAGGAGAGAGAAGAGCATAATTTCCTACTGGGTTAGCTCTTTTGACAGATGCTTCCTAAAGATTTGCATAAGACCTCTGTTCTCATTTATTTCACTGGCTAAAATATAATCACCTGGCCACACCAAACTATAAAGAATGTTAGAAAATATAGGTTAGGCATAGTGCTATCCGAAATGACATTAAAGGTCTGTAAGTAAGAAAAAAGTATAAGATAATAATTGGGAAGATAATTAACCAGCTATGCCATTGAAGTAATGTGATGTTATACATATTTCAAAAAAAAATTTAAATGATATTTGGGAGCAAGACTGTAAGCAGACCTGAAAGGAGGGTGTTGCAGAAGTTTAGTGAAGGGATGCTGGTGGATTGGAATAAAGGTGGTAATGAAGGGTGATAAGAAATAATCAGATCCAAGGTACACAGTCATGCACCACATAATGACATTTTGGTCAATACTGGATGACCAACATGACTGTGGTCCCATAAGATCATATTGCTTAGTGATATCACAGCCATCTTAGTTTGTGTAAGCATGATGTTTGCACAAGAAAATCAATGACACATTGTGCAGAATATATTCCTGTCATTCAGTAATACATGACTATTCTGAAAGTAGATAAAGTAAGACTTGCTAGTAGATTGGATGAAGAGAGGTAAAGAGAGGACTCATAGGATGCTGCTTGAATGTTTAGCATTTGCAACTGGCTAATGACATTCCATTATTAGATGGGAAATACCAAGGGAGATACATTTAGAGAGGACAATTATTATGAACTTACTAAATTTGAGTTGACTATTGGATATCCAAGTGGAAATTTTGAATAAAAATTTGGGTAGAAGAGTCTGAGACTCAGGGGAGGGGAGAGAGCTGGAAATTTTATATATATATTTGAGAATCATCAGCATATAGATAAAACTTAAGGCCACAGACAAAAATGTGACACATAGCAGACCACCAAGAGAGAGAATCATTTAAAAATTAAGAAGAAAATACTAAGTAATAAATCCTATGATCTCTTCTATTTAGACACGAGGAGGAAGAGTCAACAAAGGAGACTGAATAGTTGCTAAAAAAATTAGAAGCTGGTGTTATACTGACAGTTAATAGAAGGCAAAGTTTCAAGGAAAGGACAATCAATAGTAATAATAGCCAATACTTACTTAAGGCTGATGGTTTTCCAGGCAGTTCTCAAGTGCTTTATATTTAATAATCATGGACTCCTTCCAAAACCCTTTAACATAGTATTAGGATAGTAATGTCATCCTCCTTTTACAAATGAAATTTTGTCACTAGGAAATAAGTAACTTGGCCACAGAGACACAGCTGATTCAAAACCAGCAATCTCTCTGGGTGTGGTGGTACACACCTCTAATTCCAGTAACTCAGGAGGCTGAGGCAGGAGGATCATTAGTTTGAGGCCAGAGGCAACCTGCACAACTTAACAAGACTCTGACTCATGGTCCATGGTCAGCTGGTTCCATTGCTGTGGACCTAAGGTGAGGCTGAACATCATGGCGGAGAGTATGTGTGGAGCACAACAGCTTTTCTCATGATAGACAGGAAGCAGGAAGAGAGACAGGAAGGGGCCAGAGACAAGATACCCCAAGGACTCCTCCCCAGTGACCTACTTCCTCCAGTCAGGCCCCACCTCCTAAAGTTTCTAACACCTCCCAAGTCTTCATCACATGAGCCTGTAGGGGATATTTCATATTCACTCCTTAACACAGTACAAAATGATTGAAATTGGTGGTCCAAAATAGAGGTTAATCAACTTAGTTGCATATTTTTTCTAGGCATATTCAGCTGAGGGCATAGAGTGGGTAGAAAGTTGAATTTGACCAGGGCTGGGGTTTTCCACAAGGGAAACTTCCCTTACTTCCATAAGTAAAATGGGAAATAGATGTGTAAGTTATCTAAAAGCAAATACAAGAGACAAAGATTTAGGTGATGCATTATGGAATCTGAACTGGATAAAAAGAGAAGGGAAATTGATCTTTCAAAATGGTAGAACCAAAAGATGGATATTTTTAATGGACTGAAATATTTGGTAGGCATATGCCAAGGCATGCAGCTGGGATTTAGTTCAGTTGGTAAAAACACTGCTCTGCAGTCTCTGAGGTCCTGGGCTCGATTCCCAGCACTGCAAAAGTGGGAAAAGGACGTGGCAATCCACTCCCAAGGCAATCCGAAAACAGTCAGTCACTGAAAACCCTCTAAGTGTCACTATGAGTCAGACACGCCTTGATGGCACCTAACAACAACAACAATGCCAAGGCAAGTGAACTGAGCTGGAAAGATAGGCAATGCCAGAGATATGGTTGATATTGAGATTTTGGGAGTAGGTCAAAGTTATAACCATGTTTCTATGCTTGAGGTGGTGTGAAAGAAAATATAGCTGAAAGTTAGGACACTAAGGTGCTATATGGTTCATGGGTATTTCTTCAATCAAAGGATATGGTCTCACAGGCAGGTGAATCTGTTTCTAAAATCTATTCCATTCCAAGAATGTAGTCCTATGCAAAAATCATAACCATTTTGAGTGACAGTCTATTTGTAAAACAAGTTCACCTCTCACTCTTTCTTAACTATCTGGGCAATTATCTTATCCAGTTACAAAATAAAGTCCTAAGGAATTCTGATAGTAGCTACATTAAATTTATATATTAATTAGTTAAAGTGACATTTTTAAAAGTCTTTCCAACCAGAAACATGACATTCCTTTCCACTTTTCAGTTTTTGTTTCATGTCCTTTAATGAAATTGTGCCTGCAGCTGTAGCACTGTGTCATCTGATCCCATCAGATCTCGGAAGCTAAGCAGGGTCTGGCCTGGTTAGTACTTGGATAGGAGACCGCTTGGGAACACCAGGTGCTGTAGGCTTGGGAGAAGGACCCAGAAACCCCTCCCAAAGAACAATCAGCCATTGAAAACCCTATGAGTAGCAGAGAAGCCCTGACAATAGTGTTTCACCTGTTGTATGTAAGGTCACTATGAGTCAGACACCAACTGGACGGCACCTAACGACAACAATAAAATTTTAGTTTCCTTCATATAGCCTTTCTAACTACATTTGTTAACATATTCCTATACATTTTCATTACTATATTGTGTTTCAAGTTTTTATTCATTTCTGTTTCTCCTTTATTTTCCCCAGTAACAAAAACTATTTACACATTTCTTATAAAGTCTTACCAAATTTGCTATTACCACTAATCTGTTTTTTGGTTTTCTTTTTCTTTTTGGTGTTTTCTGTTTTCTGAGTGTATAATAGTATGTGTAAGAAAATATAATTTTGTCTGTTCTTTATTCTATGGCAATAGATTTAAGATTTTTCCTTTTTAATATACTGACACTTTTTTGTTTTAGTCGAAGAAATACCCTTTGCTATTTTAGAATATTGATTTAGTCTCATTATTTTAATATTTTACTTCAATCTTTTTTGGAATGTCAGCTAAATTTTTTCAAATTCTTTTTTCCCCTATGTATTGTTATAATCAAATAGTTTTGCTGATTGATTTAATATAAATGAATTGGGTTATAGACTTTCTATAGGAAAACCATCTTTACATTCTTGAAATATGTCTTATTTGTCTGCATTATACTTTTTATTTTATTTTTATTTTTTAATGTTTATTTTTATTTATTTTTATTGCTTATTTATTTATTTATTTATTTTTGTGGTACTGGGGGTCGAACCCAGGGCCTCACGCTTGCATTCTCTGAAAGTGCTGGACCACTGAGCTGCACCCCCAGCCCATTTTTTCACTTTTTGAGACAGGGCCTCACTAACTTACGCAGACTGCCTCTGGTCTCAAACTTGTAATCCTCCTGCCTCCACCTCCCAAGCCGCTGGGATTACAGGCATGCGCCACTGCGCCTGGCTTGCATTGTGCTTTTTAAATACAGTGCTGGATTCAACTTACTCTTATGGTTATTGTTGGCCTTTGTACCTATAAGATACATGGAAGCATGGATAAGATCTTATAAACTGGTCTATCTTAGGGAACTATAAGGAGAACCATTCACACATACAGTAGTACAAACCCTGCAGACTCCTGGGGTTCCATGGTGTTCTGTGGGAATGGTGCCTATTGGAGAATTAGCAAACAGAAACTGTGTGTCTGTCTAGAGAGACCCTACCTGGAAAGTGTCTGGCTCATCATTAATCAGTTTACCTAAATGAAAAAAAATTTGCCGTTGAATTGTTTATATAGTACCTTTTAATTTATTCTGTAGTTGGGGTTATATCTTACTTCTTGGTCATAATTGTATATTTTCATTGTCTTTCTTTTCTCCAAGAAGTCAGACTTCTTGGGGGTATAATGTTTTACTTATATTTTTAAAGAACAAGATTTTATTTTTTACTTTTTATTTTAAAGCTCCATCTTTTAGTCTTTTAAAATCTTTTTATTTTTAAATAATTATAGACTTGCAAGAAATTGCAAAATAGTGCAGGGAGGCCCCATGTACCCTCAACCAAGTTTCCCCAGTGATGGTGGCTCATAGAAATGTGTAGTGTCAGAACCAGGAGATCAGTATCATTTCAGTGTGCATGGATGCCATTTTATCATGTATGTAGATAAGTATAACCACTACCACAGTCAAAATACAACACAGTTCCACGCCCACAAAGATCTCTCTTGTTCTATTCTTTTACAGTCATGCCTTCCCAAGCCCCCTACCATCCCTAATACTGGCAATCACTAATTTGCTTGCTATCTATATACAATTTTATCATTTCAAGGATATTCTATAAATGGAATCTAGCTGGGCATGGTGGCACAGACCTGTAATACCAGCAACTCTAGGGTGAAGGCAGGAGGATTGCAAGTTTGAGGCCAGAGGCATCCTATGTAATTTACCAAGATCCTAACTCAAAACTTAAAAAATTAAAAATGAGTTGGAGGTACAGCCAGTGGTAGAGCACTTGCAAAGTTTGTGCAAGGCTTCAGGGTTTAACCCCCAAGTACCTCAAAAAAAAAAAAAAAAGAGAGAATATTATATAAATGGAATCATATGGTATATGACCTTTCAAGATTTGCTTTCTTTCCCTCATTCAGCACGGTGCCCTTGAGAGCCTCCCAAGTGTCCTGTGTATCAACAGTTCTTTTCTTTTTATTGTTCAGTAATACTTCATGGTATTGATGTAGCACAGTTAGGTAATCTATCACTTGTTGGAAGACATTATGTTTGGTTCCAGTTTGTGGCTATTAAATATAAATCTGCTATGAACAATTGTGTGCAGACATCATGTGCGCGTAAGTATCAAAGAAGTTTTGTTGGTAAGTGATCCTTAATTCTTCATTATGTATGACTGCCTTTTGGTTTATCATAATTTTTTTAAGTTCTTGAGTTGCTTATTTATTTGCTGTTAATCTACCTTTTAAATAATGTTGTTGTTGTTGTTGTTAGGTGCCATCGAGTCGGTATCCGACTCATAGCGACCCTCATAGGGTTTTCAATGGCTGAGTGCTTCGGGATTTCCTTGGGAGTGGATTGCCAGGTCCTTCTCCCATTTTTGGGGTGCTGGGAATTGAACTTCGGGGCCTCAGAGACTGCAGCGCAGCACTCTACCCACTGAGCTAGATCCCAGCCCTTTAAATAATAGAAGCATTTAAATGTTTTTTACTGTTTAATTTATCTATGCCCACATACACATGTATACACCTTTTTTGCTTGCTTGCTTTCCCCCTCCTCTTCTTCCTCTTCTTCTTCATTTTCTTCTTCTCTTCTTCCTCCTCTCCTCCTCCTCTTTCTTCTCCTCCTCCTCCTCCCCCTCTTCTTCCTTTTTTCAAGATAGGGTTTTGCTATGTGGCCCAGGCTGGCTTCAACTTCCTAGGCTCAAGTGATCCTCCTGCCTCAGTCTCCCAAGTAGGTAGGATTACAGGCACATGTCACTGCACCCAGCTCTAAATATTTTTATGTGTAGGTGTTATTATTATTATTTTTTGTATTTGTAGTATCAGTTTTAATTACATCTTTGGGTAGGAACTATTTTATTTTAAAGAGTGTCTTCATTCACATCATGAAGACTTATTCGCACTGAAAGTTATTTTTCTTCTTTTTGTAAACTTCTAGTTTATAATTCAATTATGGTTGCAGAATATGAAACATAAAATCTCTACTTTTTGGTAACCATTAAGGTTTTCTTGGTCAATAATTTGATTTGGTTGATTTGAGTTGATTTGTTCATAGTTTATCATTACTTATTTTGGACTTACAACTGGGTGAAACAAGGCAGCCAAGGGTGAAAGAGACATCCAGCATGTTCATCTACGAGACACCTGGCTCAGCTGCAATAATATAGTATGTTGGGTAGCTCAGTTCAGTGTATCTAAAATTTTCCCAAGTAGTAGAAAGCAATGATATGAAAATAAAGCAAAAAAATACTTAATACTCAGTTAGCAAAGATAATGACTAAGAGAAAATGTGATTACAGAAAGAAAAAAACCTTGTCATCTACTGTCTCAGTGGTATCAGGTCCTGTGCTTGTCTTTCATTCAAACAAATCATTAAACCTTTGAAATAATTCAATGAGTAGGTGGGACAGTTTTACTGTACAGAGAATGAAAGGGAAACTCAGAAAGATTAAATAACTTTCCCAAGGCCACAAAGTTAATAAAGATTAAGAGTTGAGGTTTTGATTTTTGAAAAGTACTTCAAGGATAAAAGAAATTTAATGTATATTATTTATAGGATACAAACTTTTATACTGACACATCTATTAAATAAAACATGTATCATTCACATCTATAACATTATTTTATGTACTTGAACTGTTCACTTGTGAAAGAATTTTATTAAGGCTATTAGAGTGATAGATGGTTTTATGAGGTTCTGGAAGCTATGGAAGGTTTCGCTTTGTGTTGTTTAGTTCATGAAGAAATATGAGGTCTCTATTCTTTATTGTTGAATCTCTTATTATTATAAAATACTCCCTCTTTGTCTCGTTTAATTAATTTTGGCTTTGAATTTTGTTTAATCTGGTGGTAATATTACAACCGTGTATTCTTTTATGTTAATTTCATTTTTAATACAATTTGCATCTTTATAAAAGGGCATGGATAATGTAGATATAAAGAATAATACGATGGCCAACCATTGGCAACCTTCTACTTGTGTATGTGTGCGTGTGTGCGTGTATACTTATACACAAACATATGGTATAACTTATTTTTGGAGGTTTCTGAAATTTATATATAATCTAGCCACGATAAGAAAATAGAAAACAGAACTTTTACCTTTAGATTTTCTCCTCCAACTTTTGAAAATTTGAAGAACATATAAAATACAAATTCAGGAATTCAGATTTAGTTTTAAACTTTATAAAGGTTTATGTGTGCACCCAAACAGGGCACAGGTTTTCAGTGCAATCAGTTGTTGTTGTTGTTGTTAGGTGCCATCAGGGCCCACTCATATGACCCTCTGTACAACAGAATGGAACACTCCCTGATGCTGTGCCATGCCAGACACTATGTCAGTGCTTCTCTGCTATTCACAGAGTTTTCAAAAACTGTTTCAGGATTGTTTTGGGAGTGGGCTGCCATTTCCTTCTCCCGTTTCTGTGATGCTGGAAATTGAGCCCAGGACCTCAGAGAGTGCAGAACAGCTCTCTACCAACTGAGCAAAACCCCAACCCGCAATCAAAGGTAGGTGGATAAAATTATCAAAACCTCACTTTTATATATAAAGTGGATGAGAAAAAGGACCTGATTAAAATATTCAAAGGGAAGTACATGGAAATGCCCAAATCCACCTACTTCCCAATATCATGACGTAGCTATTGAAACACCTCATTTCATTCTCAAGTGAAAAAAAATCATTTGTAAAAACTACAATTTATATTGTGAAATTATTTTTTTCTGGATCATAGCCCACATTATGGTACTTCTATAGACAAAGACACACTGCTTTGCTGTCAATATGATATAAAAGCTCTTGGAAGTAGATTTATTATTACTGTATATTTTGGATCCTGAGTGTACCCACTTCTAGTGCTATGATCTCATTGCTTGGGAAAGGACTTGACATTCAAGAGACAGCAATGTAGCAAATAAGAAGAAAATTCTTTTGATTTTTATCAGGATATTGCAGGGAAGATGGACAAGGAAAACCACAATCAACTTCAATTTTGCTATTCTCCAAAGTTTTGAAATTTAGGTGTGAGCTTTGTAAACTGTGTGCTCAGGGCAGACGTGTAACCTGTCAGCCTGTCAGGTCAGGCTGTATACTCAGGTTTGGGGAACAGAATTTGACTGATGATATATGTAAATGCATACAATAACTTATGATGAGATTACACGTTATTCCTTTCCTATGTATGTTCTGTATAAGCCTATGATTATCAAGAGTTGAGTTATTTTTTAATTTTTTTGAGGTACTGGGGGTTGAACCCAGAGCCTCAGGCTTGCATGCTTTGCAAGTGCTATACCACTGAACTGCACCCTTAGCGCATTTTTTTACTTTTTGAGATAGTATTTCACTAAATTACTCAGACTGCCTCTGGTCTCGAACTTACAATCCTCCTGCCTCCACCTCCTGAGTCACTGGGATTACAGGCGTGTGCCACCATACCTAGCTAAGTTATTTTTTAATTTAAATTTATTTTAATGGATACATACAAAAGCATAAAGATAGCACATATTAATGAGGTCCCCCATAATGTTTGTATTCATTATGTTAATAAAAAATTGAAGATCAAGATGAATAGGTCTTTTCTAAAGAAATACATGTATTTATTTATTTGTTTATTTATTTATTTTAGTTTTCTAATAAAAGGCAAATGAAAATGTGTAACGCAGAAGCCATGTTTCTGAATGAGATCTTTCAGTTCTCCAGGAGGTGGCAGCAGTTCTTCAGTAACATAAGCGATCCTGCAGTGAAGATCAAGTTCAAAGACGCCTCAGACACTGTCCAACTGAGAGATTTTACAAGGCTGTGCTTGCTTTTGCCAGATTTCTTCTGTGACTTTGTTGCTTTTCTTTTCTTCCTGGCAAAGCTCGCCCATGAATCACCTTTTTATTAGATCTAGGCCTTTCTGTTCTGAAATGTCCTGCTCATGCTGGAGTCAACAGGCCGACTTCACAAAGTTCTGGGACCAAATTATAGTCCAGCATTTATAGAGATTGACTTAATCTAATGGAAGTATAGCTGATCTCGCATTTTAGAGAAGAGAATTGCTTCCTTCCTATGGTACACACTTATCTTTTTAAAGATAAATTTGGGGGGATTCCGTGGAGGCATTACTGACAAAATGAGGATGCCACCCATATTTTTGTAAAACTGAGTTAATGTAGGGCTTTAAAATAATTGATTTATTTACTCTTATATTTTTGCATTAAAACCATTTTAGAGGTGGAAGATGAGATTATGCTAGGCTTCTTTTTATGAGAAGGAGACTCTTTTCTGGAAATACTTAGTTAAAATAAAGGATTTTAAATTACACTTCATTTTCCACCAAACTTTCAAAACTAAATTGTTCAATGATTTTAGACTCCAGTATATTGAATACATTTAATTCTAATAGGCTTCCTTCTCCAAATGTTTCAAATTATAAGACAATTCTGTCATTGTATTCTTCATCGGAATCTGGCACTATCCTTCTTTCTTGTCCCTTCTTTGCTTAAATGATGCTATTTCTGGATGAGTAATGACAGACATTCTTAATGTAAGTTATGTTTGTAATGTTAGAGTAACTTTTAGAACATTCAGAAGTCTTTTCTTTAGCTTTTTTTTCTTTTTGTTTGCAATACGTGAGGTTGAGCCCAGGGCCTCGTACATGCTAGGCAAGTGCTCTACCACTGAACTGCATCCCCAGCTCCCCACCTTTTTTTTGTTTTGAGACAGGATCTCACTAAGTTGTGCACGCTACTTCTGTCCTCAAATTGCGATCCTGTTGCTTCAGCCTCCTTAGTCACTGGGATTACCAGTGTGTGCCATGGTGCTTGACTTTAGCTAACAATTTTTTTTTTTAATCACACTTACTACTGTAAAAACTTTGATTCTCTTGATAAAATTTACATTGTTATTTTTGGTATTTCTAGTTCCCTAATTATTGTTTCAATATGGATTAACTCCTCCCTCTATTTTCACAGGGGTATTTTTTAGAGCATTTTTTGATTCATAGCAAAATTGAGCAGAAAGAGCAGTTCCTATATCCTTCTACATCACATATGATCAACATCCTCCACCAGAGTGGCACATTTGTTACAACCAGTGAGCCCTCTTGACATAACATTATCAAATTCCATGGCTTATGTGAGGCTTCACTCTTGGTGGTGTGCAATCTGTAGGTTTTGACAAATGTTTAGTGACATGTATCGATCACTGTAATATCATGCAAAATGATTGTATTTCCCTAAAAATTCCCACTCTCCCTGTGAGCCTCTGGCAGCCACTGATCTTTTCAATGTCTCTATAGTTTTGCCTTTTCTAGGATATCAGGTAGTTGAAATCATTGCAGCATGTAGCCCTTTCGGGCTGGCTTCTTTCACCACTAGTAATATGAATTTCAGTTTCCTCCATGTGTTTCCAGAGCTTAGGAGCTCATTTCTTTTTAGGGCAGAAGAATATGCCATTCTCTGACTATACTACAGTTTGTGTGTGTGCTCACCTATTGAAGAACCTCTTGGTTGCTTCCAAGTTTTCACAATCATGAAAAAAGCTACTATAGACACCCATGTTTTTTCATAGATATCAATTTTTAATTCATTTTGGAGAATACAAATACCAATTGTCTTCCAAAATGGCTACACCATGTTTCATCCCCACTAGCAATGAATGGGAATGCATGAGGTCCATGTCTTTGCCAACATATGGTATTGTCAGTGTTTTGGATACTGTCCATTCTAATAGGTGTGTAGTGGTGTCTTGTAATTTGAGTTTCCATTGACAGATGATATTGAGCATCTTTTTATTTATTTATTTACCATCTTTATCTCTTCTATGCTGAGGCATCTATTAAGGTCTTCAGCGCATTTTGTAACTGGGTTGTTTGTATTCTTACTGTTGAGCTTTAAGGGTTCTTTGTATACTTTGAATAATAGTCCTTTATCTGATTTTTTTGTGTGTGAAATTTTCTTCCATTCTATAGCTTGTCTTTTAGTTTTCTTGACAGTATCTGTGGCAGAGAAGAAAAATTTAATTGAATGAAATACAGCTTATTAACTCTTTCTCTCATGGATAATGCCTTTGGTGGTATATCTAAAATGTCATTGCCAAACCCAAGGTCATCTAATTTTTCTCATACAGTATATTCTAGGAGTTTTATACTTTTGCATGTCTCATTTAATGCTGTAATCCACTTTCAGTTAACTTTTGTTAAGAATGTTTGATCTGTGTCTGGATTTATGTTCTGCATGTGGATTTCCAGTTGTTCCAGCATTATTTCTTGAGACTATCTTTATTCTATTGTGTAGGCTTTGTTCCTTTTTCAAATATCAGTTGGCTGTATTTATATAGGTTTATTTGTTAGTTCTCCATTCTTTTCCATTGATGTATTTGTCTGTACATCAGTACTATACTGTCTTGATTACTGTAGCTTTATAATAAGTCTTGAAGTCAGGCAGGATCAGTCCTCTGACTTTGTTTTTCTTCAGTGTTGAGTAGGCTATTTTAAATCTTTTGCCTATCCACATAAACTTTAGAATCAGTTTATAAATGTCCAAAAAATAACTTGCTGAGATTTTGATTAGAATTTTATCGAATCTCTAAAGTTGAGGAAAGGGCTGGGATTTAGCTCAGTTGGTAGAGCACTGCTCTGCAGTCTCTGAGATCC
>VMDO01017996.1:0-43351 GCA_007922755.1 Pedetes capensis
GGTTTCCTTGATTCTGTTAATTGTTTCTTTTGCTGTGCAGAAGCTTCTTAATTTGATGTGGTCCCATTTATCTATTCTTGTTGCAATTTCTTGAGCAATTGGGGTCCTATTAAGGAAATCTTTTCCAATGCCTATATGATGGAGTGTATTGCCTATCTTGCCTTCTATGAGTTTTAAAGTATCTGGTTTTATGTTGAGATCTTTTATCCATTTTGAGTTAACTCTTATGTATATTGAGAGATGCAGATCCACTTTCATTTTTCTGCATGTGGATGACCATGTTTCCCAGCATGATTTGTTGAAGAGGCTGTCCTTTTTCCAGTTTACTTGCTTTGCTCCTTTGTCAAAAATAAGGTGGCTATAGGTGTGTTGAGGTATATATGGGTCTTCTATTCTGTTCCAGATGTCTTCGGGGTCTTCTATTCTGTTCCAGATGTCTTCAGGCCTATTTTTGGGCCAGTACCAACAGTGCTAGGTTTGAACCTGGGTCCTTAGAAAGTACAGAGCAGCACTGTACAAACTGACCTAAACCCTAGCCCCACTAGAAGATTTAGTGGCAGAGAAATCGCAAGTGCAAAATCTTTAGATGAGAACATGAATGTCATTTAGAAAGGTCAGGGTAGCTTGAGCCAAGTTCAAGGGTAGCCTATTGCTCAGAGTAAGGGGTTTATTCTGAGTCTGTTTGGAAATACCAGAGGGTTAACCTAGGAAATGACATCAAAATTGCCTTTTAAAAGGATAAATTGAACGCCTATGTGTCTTGCACTTAATAAGTCCTCACTATCTTGAAGAAGCCTGCGGCCCAGCACTGTGGCGTCTGATCCTGTCAGATATCAGAAGCTAAGCAGGGTCGGGCCTGGTTAGTACTTGGATGGGAGACCGCCTGGAAACACCAAGTGCTGTAGGCTTGGGAGAAGGACCTGGCAACCCACTCCCAAAAATCAATCAGCCATTGTAAACCCTATAAATAGCATAGAAGCACTGACAATGGTGTTTGTCTATTGCACTTAGGGTCCAGTCACTGTGAGTGGGACTCCGACTCAACAGCACCTAGCAACAGCAATAACAATGTTGAAGAAATGAGATGAGCCTTAAATCCATGGAGGTGCCTTATTTTATTGGCCTGTGTGGATTTTAGAATCGTAAAAACACATCTTGAATTCTGGCCTTGCCATTTCACTTTGAGCAATTATTTAAATTTTTTTAGCTTATGCCTTCTCATCTATTGAAAGGAAAAATTAATATCTAAAATCATATTATTGTGAGAATCAAATGAGATAATTCATTCAAAGACCCAACCTAGTGCCCAGCTCCTAATGTGTATCTGATCTATCATTGACACACTGATCATAATAAAACATGTTTTTGAGGAATATTTTAAACAGTTGACAGTGCCTTTATTGTAAATCCCTTTTTGGTACTCTGGTAGTTATCTTCTTAATAAAAAGAAAGACTGAAGATACTGCTGTAATGTTGTCTTTAGGTGTTGTTGAATCCTATTTGACTTATAGCAACATTCATAGGGTTTTCAGTGGCTGATTGTTTCAGGATTGCTTTAGTGGTGGATTGCCAAGTCCTTTTCCCTTTTTTTGCGGTGCTGGGGATCCAGCTCATGGGCTCAGAGACGACAGAGCAGCATCCTACCAACTGAGCTAAACCCCAGCCCCAGTGCTGTGATAGCATCTTTAATTTGTTGCTCTTAATTCTAGAATTACCTAAGAAAGAAAACTCAAAGAATTCTATGGTAAAGTCTATGCCCAATGAAATAACCTAGGATTTAAAAACAAATTCCGCTTGCCCAAAATGTGTCTCAGTGAATTTGAATCTTTCTTTGTAATTAGCATTCTATCATTTCATTTTGTTGTTGTTGTTGTTAGGTGCTGTTGAGTCGGTATCCGACTCATAGACTCATAGCGACCCTCATAGGGTTTTCAATGGTGATTGTTTTGGGATTGCCTTGGGCCCTTCTCCCATTTTTTGCGGTGCTGGGAATTGAACTTGGGACCTCAGAGACTGCAGCGCAGCGCTCTACCAACTGAGCTAAATCCCAGCCCATCATTTCATTTATATATACTTAAATATATTTTTCTCTGAAGATGTTTTTAACATTAAAGAAGCCAAACTGCTTTATGAATTAGAATAAAAATGGTTGTAAAAAGAATATTATAAAGGGTTTAAATTAAGATAGTAACTAATTATTAATTAGTTGCAGTTATTAATTACAAACTTTTCAAAGAGAATTTTTTAGTGCACTCAAATGAAGCAAACAAGAGTTCCTTACTTTTTACACGAATTATGCACTGAATTTCAAGGAATAATCATTCAACTATTTTCATAGCCTGTGAAGTAATGTTTTGCCAAACTTTCTGTAGAAGGATTGTGGGATTCGTGTGGGGGAAGATGTTACTGGTGTTGAATGTTGAAATGGAGTTAAAGTTACCATTTTCTTAGTCATAACTATTAAGTATATAGGTCGAGTGAGTTATTATGTATTTGGTTTTGGCTAAAGTTTCTCCCCTCCTCTGATGGCAAATGAGTTTTTGTGTTTTCCCCTCAAATATTCAAAAAAACAAGTAATGCTTAAGGAATGTGGAGGAGGAGGTGGTGTGGGTAATTCATGCAAGTTTTTAGTCAGCACTTGGGAGATTCTTGAAATGTTTTTTGTTGTCCAGTAGAACTGTACAGAGTTGTTAATATTGCATGTTGTGTAAGAGAAGTCACATTTATTGCTGTGTTATTGCTAGAAAGTAAAGACAGAGGGAAGGTAAAAGGGCTATAGAAGATTGGGAAGTGGGCTTCACAGTTTAGAATAACGAAACTGGTTGTTGGCACCAGAGATTTTCCATTTTCCGTAGTGAAGTGCCAGTTGTTTTCTTAACAGCAGCATCTTTGAGAAGAGGTTGTGAGGTGTCAGGATGATTCAGAAGGGATAGTTACGGATGAGCCTTAGCGAAACTTGGTGGGCCTTCCTAGATATTGTCTGTGCTGCACCCGGTGTTCTCTCTCACTCTTCCATGCAAGATGTCACAGACACAGATACGGATGTGGCATTTGTTTTCCCGAGAGAAAAGAACAACCAGGACTGAGTGAGTCATTACTCTGAGTTGAGTCTCCACGATAGGTCTCCCCGTAGGGTCTGTGGTGGAGCACTACACCCCACCCAGTTCAGGTCTCATCCTTCTTCATTTCAATCTGTTTGGCATCTTTATTTAGATGATATAACATTGCAAATCAATCCACACTGCTAGATTTCTCCTCCTGTCTATTCCTCCTTGTGTCTCTTAAGGACAGTGATCATATATAATACCCAGTTTGTAATTTCAATTTTGATTGCTTAACAACTGTAGCCTTTATTTTGACCGATTTGTCTTACTTGTTTTTCAGTTTCCAGTAGTGAAAACAGCCCCTCAAAACTTTTTCTTAGGATTCATTTAAAGATATATTAGACACAGTCTATTTATGTAAAATGAACATGTCACATTCAAAAGACCAGACTGAGTGTCACAAGTATGATTCTGCCTGTCTGTCTTCCTTCTCCTCCTTTCCCCTCCCTCCCTCCTTTCTCTCGTCTCACCCTCTCTCCTTTCTTGACAGGCTCTTACTATGTAGCCCAGGCAGGCTTGGAACTCACTGTCTTCCTGCTTTTACCTTCCAGGTGCTGGGATTATAGGCATGCACCACCATACCTTGCTCTATCTGTCTTTCTTTCTGGCTGGCCGGCCGGCCGGGGCCTGCCTGCCTTCCTTCCTTCCTGCCTGCCTTCCTTCCTTCCTGCCTGCCTTCATTCCTTCCTTCCATAAGACTTCACAATAGAATAACTTCTAGTATTGTTAAGGATTGAAAAGCATAGCAAGCTTTGTAGTTGTTAGATGTTGTCTAGTCAGATCTGCCTCATAGTAACCCTAAGTACAGCAGAACAAAACACTATCCAATACTGTACCATGCACACTGTCTTTTTATGTTTGAGCTCATTGTTGCAGCCACTATGTTTCTTTTCACTTGAGTCCTGCTACATCAGCAAAATGAAGTCCCAGGGGCCTTATTCCATTCCTGTCATTAAGGTCAACTCTACATTGAGGAGGCAACACTTCCCCAGTCATCTCTTGAATGCCTTCCAGCTTGGGTGGTGCATTTTCCAGCACTATTATTTGATAGTGCTTCTCCATTATAGGGTTTTCCATGGCTAATTGTTTTGGGAGTGGGCTGCCAGGTCCTTCTTTCTAGTCTGTCTTTGTCTGGTAGCTCAGCTGAAACCTGTCCACCATGGGTAGCCCTGCTGGTATCTGAAATACCAGTCGCATAGCTTTCAGGATCACAGTGACATGAAAGTCCCCACAGCATGACAAAGCAGACAGACACGTGGGGGATAGCAGGCTTTAGTCATGATAAAGTCATATTGCAAACACAGGATCTTCATGATGTTGTCTGACTTCCCCCAGTTTAAGATCGGAGGGAAATAAGGGCTTACATGTCATTTACTGATGTGTCATACATGTGGAGGAAAGCAGAAGTCCTTGAAGGTCTGAACAACTGTACTGAGTGCTGATTTGAACAGTTAAGATTCATTGTAAATGTTTACATTTGAAGGTAATTGTTTACTGAAAATAGATCATTTGAAATGGTTAATTTTGTGAGCTAAACATTTGGGAACTTTTTTGAGACAAAGTCTTGCTATGTAGCCCTGGATGACCTGGAACTCCTAGTGATTATCCTTGGCAACATTTTTATAACAGTACATATTGAACATGCACTGGGGATTCTCCTTGTTCCTGATGATTTGTGCAATAAGGAGTTTTTTTCCTTGTTTTTTTTTTTTTTTTTTTTTTTTTTTTTTGTAGGATGCTAGAGATTGAACACCGCCTACTGCATACTAAGCATACATTCGACCACTGAGCTGTATCCCCAGCCTAAAGTCTTGACTTGAATTATGTGGCAACTTTTCTTTAAGAACTGTTTCCCAGTGCTCAGCCCCTGTGCTTATGTTTCCTTTCCATTGTAAACTTGTACAATTTAGGCAGGTGTCCAGCAGATGTTTGAGGAAGTGGGTGAGTAGATTACGTGGGAGGGGCATCCTTTATCCTAAAATAACCTAGGAGACAGTTTTAGAGCAAATTGTTTTGAGAAGGACTCTTATCCTTTTAAAGGGGCTAGTACTGTGGTTTCTGTTGTTTTGTTTTGACATAGAACATGAGCAATGAGTAGTTTCAGAAAAATACCTGTAACTCAATTATGGCTCTATAATTCATACTTTCCTTAGTACTTGTTAGGCACTGTTGAGTTGGGTCCTACTCAGCGACCTTCAATGGCTGATTGTCTTGAGATTGATTTGGGAGTTCATTAGTACTTACTGAGCTCTTAATGTGTGCTACACCTTTTCATAGACACTGGAGGAACCAGTGAGTAAGACAGGTAAAACTCATTGCCCTTTTAGTGTATGAGGGGTGAGTGGGAGGACTGGAACAGACAGTGAACCATAACCATAAAATATTGATGAATTTTGTGTTTCCTTAGAGGTTGATAAATATCATGAAAAAAAATCAAGCAGGTAAGGAGAGTCATTAGGGGCGCTGAGGCAGGGAGTAAGGTGGCAGTTTTGAAT
This sequence comes from Pedetes capensis, assembly GCA_007922755.1. Lineage (NCBI taxonomy): Eukaryota > Metazoa > Chordata > Mammalia > Rodentia > Pedetidae > Pedetes > Pedetes capensis. The sequence goes on from VMDO01017996.1 coordinate 5,600, forward strand.
GGTTGAGAAGGGCCCCTTTGAGCAGGGACTTTTGAGCAATTTTGAGGGAAGTGAGAGAAGGACCCATGTGGCCACATTAAGAAAGAGCCTTCCGGGTTGAAAGAATGTAAATTAGTCTGGAGTGTAGCATGGCTGACTTGAGGAACAGGAAGGAGGGCACTGTGCGGGGTTAGACAGGTATGAGGATGGAAGAGCACTCTGGGGTAGACTCAGAGGCAGCAGGGATAGTAAGGGGGAGGTTGGGGGATGTCTTTAGGCCATTAAAGGGCATTTCCTATCCAATAAATTTAAACTCATCGGACATATCTTTGCCAGCACCTTGATTGTGGGCATTCTTATTCTTCCCTGTATGATGTTAAGGCATCAGATGTTTAAACAGCATCTCCTTCTCAAGACCTCACTATGCCTCATAGGTATTCCTGTTATTTATCTTTCTGTGTATGCACCTTGCAGATATTTATTTTACTGTCATTGACATTCTGTCCAATTTGTTCTCTGGTTCTTTGACCAGCAGGATAACTCTTTTAACCTAAACTCTACCTGGTGCTGGCTGGGTCTGTATAGTATGTATTTTTTGGGGGTTCTGACCACTATAGTATTTTTAAACCCATTTAGTACTGTAGTATTAAGAAACAGGCATTTGCTAAAAGTAAAGTAATAGTATAGCTGCAATAATATTAAAGATCTTTGTGTAAATCATGTGTTTATACTGAGGGGTATTATTTGCAACTCATACTATGCTATGATATAACATCTGCTTCTACATTTCCTGTAATAAGCAGCATACATACTGAAAACTGTCACATTAGTTTCTTCAGTACTCCCAAAGGGCATTAAACTGGTATAAGTTACCCTACTATCTATCATCCTATTAGAAGTCAAATACATGATGTGAGTAATTATTTTTTCCTCACAAGGCAGTGACAATCTGAAATGATACATGAATAGACAAATGGGAGGTAGAGATGAAATATTCGTGTTCCTGGGAGAACACAGGCCATGTCATAGACTTCCCATTTAACACAGGCACACTTAGTTTAATTATTTGCATAATTTCCTTGGACACATTTAAAATTTCTGAACTCTGTGAAGTTGCTACCTCACCTCTAAGAAACTTAGCTATATACATAGGCATCATCTTAAACTAGAAATGAGTTTTAGTGGCTTCACAGTAGATAGGATTTTGAGTACTGATTTATGCTAAATACTGCAGGGGTTTCAAAGTGAGGAGGACACAGCCCTGGCACCAAGGAACATACAGTCTAGTGGGGTATGTAAATCTGAGAGGGTGATTGCTTTGGAGAGGGACAGAGAAGTGGAGATTAAATGGGAAGAAATTCCAAGAGAGAAGGAGAGCTCAGATTTGCATGGGAGGATTTTTAAGGCATCAAAGAATTACAGATTATGAGTTAGAAATTCATTGAATGACTGTTATCTGGGAGAATAGTTGGGAGCAGAGTTAAGGATGTTGTTCACATTTTGAGCCTGGGCAACTGGCCAGGTGGTCCTATCTCAACAGAAATAAAGTTAGCAGGAAGCGGGACATGGGGGTATGCACATTTTAATTCCAGTACTTGGTAGATGGAGGTAGGAGGATAGTGAGTTCAAGGCCAGCCTGAGCTACCTAATGAGTTCTCGGCCAGCTTGGGATATACAGCAAGACTGTGTCTTAAGAGAAAAGAAGTTGTTAGGAAGAACTGGTTTTATAGAAGGGAAAGGAAAAAAGAGAAGAGGCGAGGAGGAAGGAAGGAAAGGAAAGAAAGAAGGAAGGGTAATTTTACCCATAGGTTGAATTGAGCTTCATAGAATAATAGGAGCTATGCTCTGGGCAGTTGGAAATGTGGGACAGTAGCTTGGGTGAAGGATTGAGTCCTGAGATACAAATTGAAGTGGAAAAAATTAAATTATACATATCTACAATAGGTAGACAATTTTGAGAAAATGGAAAATGCATTAATGGTAACATTAGTTATCAAAGCTTTGGATTCTATTGCAATTATATTATGATTTGTTTTGATGAAACAAATTCTCACTTTGGAAGTCATTTTTGTATTCTTTCTATTTGTATTTTATGCTTTTATTTCCCATATTTTTGAAAAAGCATTTATACTTCTTTCAGTTATCATCAGAGCTATGCTTACATCTGTCATAATTATGAAAAACTTCTGCTTTCCTTTCTGAATGCGCTATCTGTGCCATACATTTTACTATTTCTTCTCTTCTCCCTCCTTCTCCTTTGCTCCCCCTCCCTCCCATTCCCTCTCTCTCTCTCCTTTCTTTTCCTTTCTTTTCTCCCTTTCTTCTTTAACCAGGGTCTTATGCTTGCTTTACAAGTGCTTGACCACTGAGCTATACCCCTAGCCCATTTTTACTTTTTATTGTGAGATAAGAGTCTCGCTAAATTATGCACACTGCCTCTGACCTCAAACTTGCCATCCTCCTGCCTCCGCCTCCAAAGTTGCTGGTATTACAGGTATGCACCACGGGGCCTGGCACATTTTACTATTTTTTTTCTGTTACTTATGTTGTATATGGCTTCCTCATAGTATAATTAATTGGCTTCTGAGTTTTCTTGCTTGAACCACCATGGATTCCAAGGAGAGAGTAAAACAGTGGTTAGGAATTTGGGCTTTGCAGTCAAATAAAACCCGTTGTGATCTCATCGACCCTTCCTTTACTTGGTCTCTGTGTCTTAGTTTTCTTGTTTGGTTCTCTTGAGTGTTAAATGAAATCATGGAGAGGGCTTCATATATGTTGTGTTGTTGTTGTTAGGTGCCATGGAGTTGTGTCTGACTTATAGCAACCTCATAGGGTTTCCAATGGCTGTTTTGGGATTGCCTCAGGAGTGGATTGCCATGTCTTTCTCCCATTTTTGTGGTGTTGAGAATCAACCCCGGACCTCAGAGACTGCAGAGCATCACTCTACCAACTGAGCTCTCAATGAATGGTTGGTGAAGTAGTTGTGATGATGAGTTTTTTATTGTGCCTAAATCTCAATAGCTTCTTTCCTGCCTGTTTATGTACATGTGAAGGAGAATGGCATCTTTCCATGGAAAAGAGTTCAGTGATTACAGAGCCCACCCTTTCATAGCACTCATTTTGCCATTTCTTGAAAAGGCTGTTGGAGAGACACAGCGGACCTAGGTAGCCGTTTTCTTCCCTGTAAATTCCACCTCCTATTCTGGCATTGACCTTCACCACTGCCTTTCTGTAAGAACTTGCAAGAGTCACATTAGTTTTCACGTTCATAAAGTGTGGATACAGCCGGCTATCAATTATAGCTGATTTATATAGAGCAACTTGACCCTGGCCTTTCTCTCTTACTGCCTATCTTTTGCCCATATCATTACTAATTTGTGTACAAGAGAATAAGCCATAACAGTAATGAAATATAAAATTAAATTTAGCTAATGTTCATTTTAGCTCCTCACCAAGGATTTTTGAGAGCAGGCAGAGAAGTTGCGTTATATACTATGAGCTTCTGAGTTTTCTTCTTTCTTTCTTTCTTTCTTTCTTTCTGTCTGTCTATCTGTCCATTTTATCCATTTATGCAGGCTGTTCCTGATTCTTGTCATGCATGGTAAGAATTATAAATTGTATTACCTGATAAAATAATTTAGAGACCTTGAGATAAATTCTACTTAAGGTTTTTATGATGATTATTTTTTAAAATTACAGTTTTTAATAGTCTTTCCAAAATTGTAAGGAAAATATGGCCAAAAATTTCACATATAACATCTTTATTATAACACTGTGTATGTTTGTTCTTATAAAAGTTATAAAATAGTCATTCTATATTTTATTTAAAGTTTTATCTGTATATTAAACTTTGAGATTATAATGAAGTATAGAGGTTTTTATAAGTTTATTAAAGTTTTGTGATAATTTGCTAGAACTAGTTTTTTGTTCTTTCTACTAGATTTTTCTTGATTGGTAAGATGAGCTTACAGAGGAAATAGAACTGTAGGTTTCATTTTAGGGAGAGATTTCACCAAGTCAGTTTGGGAACACTTGAGGATTTCTCAGCTAATCTTAGAAAATGGATGTTAGTTTTCTTAAAATAATTTTCAAGTTAAATAATGTGAACTTTTTGGAGAAACTTGATGTTTTTTTGAGGGGGCAGGATGCTCTATAATCAAATAGACTGGCAAAGAGGTCTGAGAAATATGTATAGAATAAGATTCTTCCTTGGAGCACCCTGTTCTCCATACTTACCCATCAATTTTATATCAAAAAAGTATCCTTATTAGAGAAATGGGAGATGGGGAAGATTGCAGTCCAGGTGGTGAATTGTCTGGATGTGAATAAATAAGGATATGAGAAAAAATGATTAAGGAAAAACCTATACTTGTGAATGAAAATATAGTTGTTTCCTAAGCCTTTTCTTTTATAGCTTATGCTTGAATCCAAACACATTGCACAGCACTAAGTAATAAAATAGGACAGTTTCCTATGAGAAAGCTGTGCTAATTCTGTCAGTGGATGCTTATTTTTTCCTTTGTGTACAGGTATATTAGTTATGTTCAAATTCTGGATTTGTGATATTATCTATCTATTAATGCTTGAAAATGTTCCAGGCATTGTATAAGTGCTTCACATTCATGTTTTCTTATTTAATGATTGACATATACCTGCAAATACAATAAGTAATAGAGGATGCTACATTTGCTAATAGGTATATGCAAAGTAGAGTTCAAAGAAAGGAGTGGTCACCTCCCCAAGTTGAATACACAGCAATGTAATTAGGGAAGACTGTGGAAGAGGTGGCACTTGCTCTGTTTCCTGCAGAATTACAAGCCTGTTCTAGTTAGAGGGCATTTCAAATACAAGGAGGAATGTGAACTGGGAATACTAAAGCATGAGCTGGCATGGCTGGAGCTTTATAGTATAAGAAAGTAACAGAAGTACACATCTATCTTGTAAGTAAGAATGATGGAAAAAAGTTGATGGTTGCTTTTAAGCAGAAGAGTTGTGTTGCTGCATTTAAATGTTACCTCTCAGGGTGATATGGAGAATGAGTTGAAGAAGATGAGATTGGCAATATGCCAGGTGAGACACTCTGAGGGTCTCACGGGCTGCAGTGTCAATAAGAAAGGGAGAGAGGGAAGCACAGGCTCTAGAGGCACCAAGTAAATAACCAAAAGGATCTCTAGTGACCTCCTGATGTGGAGCCAGGGCTTGAGGAGCCGTGGTGTCTAGAGTGACTTGGATTTAGGCAACGTGTTGCTGTCACCCAGAATGGAGAATAATGTGCAAGAGGAGACAGATAAGTTCACTTTGAAATGTTAACTTTTGGGTCTTCTTAGTTTATGACTCCTGAGATTTTCAGTAGAGAGCTGTATCATGGGTTGGTTAATAGGTATCTATTGGAAATCTTGCTTTCAAATCATCAGTGATAGCTAAAACCTTTAGAGTGGCTCATCAAGCAGAAAATGTGTGGCATGAAGGGAGAAAAGCCTTTGAAAAGAGCACTAGAGAGTACCAGGGCAGAAGAAATGATGAAGAGAGCAGAAGAACTGTTGTAGAGGTTTAGAGAGACTCAGGTGTCATTATAAGAAGGGAACAAACAGTTGGATGGGGAAGGTGGCCTACAGTGTGAAATGCAGAGGAGGGCCACTAATTCTGAAGGGTCAAGATTGGCTTTTGTATTTAGCCATCCAGAAGAAAGATAATCAATTTGTGGCGGGTAGAAGGTGGTTTGAGCCACTGAGCTCTGTTCTTAGCCTGACAGTGGAAGAATAGAGGATGTGACAGTTATACTAAGAGGAGTTTTGTTTTTCTTTATGGGAGAGACCTATGTTTCTGGAAGGAGAGATGGTCCTGGAGAAGGTAGAATGACTGGTAGAATGAAGGTCCTAGAGGCAGAAGGGTGCCTTTTTTGCATCTGGAGAGGTGAGTGTAGATACACAGGAGTTTTGAGGATAGAGTTTGCAGGGATTACACCTGATGACCTTATGTTGGTCTCTTAAGTAGGGTGTGAGGCTAACTGCAGAGAAAGGATCAGAATTAGGCTGGAGAATTGCCTAATTCTTGACTCTTGGTGAGTCAAGAGATGTCTTCAGAATGAATGCGACTTCAGTTTTTACTCCATGACTTTTCTTTGGGACTGTACCAAGTTGGAGGTGCTAGGGCTCATTTAGTCTGGAAAGCTTTCCCTTTTTATTTTCTCTGGCTTGGTTGGATTTTCCCCTTTGTCTTATCTCACTTTACATTTAACCTTGAGCTCAGAATGAACTCCTAGTTATTAACCCTCTCATTGTGTTTTTAGTTATGACACCTCCTGCTACTGAGCGATGTGGGGAGTGCAGGAAGGTGGGTCTTGAGTATGTGTCTGGGTATCTGGCAGAAGAACCTCAGTCCTTGTGTTCAGTGTATAAAAGAATTTATGCTGATAGAGAAGTTACAGTAGAGAGTATAGACAAGGTTTATTAAAAACAGTAATTACAGGGGAAACTGAGGCACCCAGAGAAACTTAGGTAGATCTGGAAAGGAACTTGGAATAACCTGGGTTCTCAGGATATTCTTTTTCTAAGGGGGAAAGTAAAGCAGCCAGAGAACAAAAGAGCTAAGTAGGCTTTTAGAAGGAAAAGTGCTTGGGATAGACAAGATAGTATACTCTGAGAGAAGGGAGAGGAATGCATGTAATTGCTGAGGAAAGAAAAGGGAAGAGTGGAGGGCAAGTAGTGGGGAGTAAAGGGGAGAGGGACAGATAGGGGACACGCCTTGGGAGCCTACTTCTAGGTGCCCAGTGTGAAGTGAGCCTGGGATCTTTGTTTTATAAAGGGCTCAATGGCTTGGACTAGGGTGGGGGACCCATTAGAAAATTTCCTTCCAATGTCCCCAGAAATCATGGGGCTTCACCTATCATGGCAGAAAAGCAGGAACCTTTTATTCATTTATTAATTTAATTTAATTTAATTTTTATTTTTTGTAGTACTGGGGTTTGAACCCAGGGCCTTGTGCTTGCATGCTTTGCAAGTGCTGGAGCACTGAGCTGCACTCCCAGCCCATTTTTTTACTTTTTGAGACAAGGTCTCATTAAATTATGCAGACTGCCTCTGGTCTCGAACTTGTGATCCTCCTGCTTCTGCCTCCTGAGTCGCTGGGATTACAGGCACGCACCACCATGCCCCGCTGGCAGGAGGCATTTTCAATCTCCTTTTTCTCCATAATGCCTGCTAAATGGCTAAACTAGTTACCTAACACTCCCATTCATTCATTCAGTGGTACTGAGGGCTGAACCGAGGGCCTCACAAATACTTTGCAAGCTCACTACCGCTGAGCTGCATCCCCAGTCCTTAATCTGGAGACAGTCTTGCTAAATTACACACGCTGCCTCTGGTTTTAAACTTGTAATCCTTCTCCCTGTACCTCCCGAATCACTGGGATTACAGGTGTGCACCACCATACCTGGCCTCCAATTTCTTTTCTTACTGTATTTTTTTTTAAACTTTTTTGAGACAGGGTCTTGCTAAATTACTCAGACTGCCTCTGGTCTCGAACTTGTGACCCTCCTGCCTCCACCTCCTGAGGTGCTGCTTTTTTCTTAATGTGTTTATAACCAATTCACAGTCCATTGTTGCCCTGTTGGAAAGTCACAATCCTACCTTCCTCATCTGTTTCCACAGATATTTTTTCAGCACTTATACCAGACACTGTCCTAGGATTGGAATCCAATAGGGCTGCAGGATGGAAGGGAAAGTAAAATCCAGATAAAAGGTTATAAAAGAATTTTGAGTTTTGTAAGTATGTTGGTGGGCTGGGATTTAGCTCAGTTGGTAGAGCACTGCGCTGCAGTCTCTGAGGCCCCGAGTTCAATTCCCAGCACCGCAAAAATGGGAGAAGGGCCTGGCAATCCACTCCCAAGGCAATCCCGAAGCACTCAGCCATTGAAAACCCTGTGAGGGTCGCTATGAGTCGGATACCGACTGGACGGATACCGACTCGACTCGACCGCACCTAACAACAACAACAACAAGTATGTTGGTAGCAACAAAGGAATGAAAATCCTGCTTGAATTAGGAAGGCCAGAAAGGATTAACACTGATGGCTAGAAGGTGACACTGATGTTGAAACATAAAAGGTGGAGCTGATCATGTATAGAGGGGAAACTAATTTTTGTAGTGTTTAGTGTATTCATAAATAGACATTCCATAAGAATTGGATATAAACAAGCAAGAAACTACCTAGAACTGTTTGTGATCAGGTCATGCTTTTCCCACTGGCTCTTCCTCGGTTCCTGAAAGCCCCCTATAAGATCTGTAACAGATCCCGAGTTAAGACAGAGAAGGACCTTGTTTGTGTGTTTTTTTAAGGATATTAAATGTCAACACAGTAATGACTGGATATCTACCATGTACTCATGATGGGGCCGTAGGGAAGAACAAGACAAAAATGTATCCTTTTCATTTAATATGGTGGTGTTTCTCTGTGCCCTTTTTTCTTCCCCCCATTGGTATCATTGGTTTCTCAGGATAGAGGTCATCCATGAATCTGAGTGGTTATGGATTCGTGCAATGATAAGACAGTTTATTTCAGAATTCTGGGCAGCTCTGATTCACTATCCTATTCTCTTAACCCAGTTGAAAATCACCAATGTTTTATTTCCCAAGGAAAAGAGGTGTGTGTGTATGTGTGTGTATCTACCATTATTATTCACCACCATTATATGAATTAGTTCAAATGATTACTGGACTTTACTCCCAGAAGTATGTATTTGGGAGAGATAGAGGACTCTGGACTTTGGATGTAAAGAGTGTCATTATTTAATATCTTTAGCTAGGGGACAGAATAAGAGTTCTGGATTTCTTGGAGATAAAAGAAATAGAGGCAGACACCAAAAGGAACATAAACAAAGAACAGGGAGACACTGTAGATAAATTGTGCTAAACTCATAATTTTGTAGAGAGTCAGCCCAAGTAAATTAACATAAAATATCATTTACAAGGGCAAAATCTAGTGTTTTCTTGCTAACCCAACATTGCTCAAGTGAGTAATTGTTCTTTGGAAAAGAGAGATGAAAGTGATAACCTGTGAAATAGTTCATTAGATTTCAAGAACTTTTCTAGCCAATAGATTTTTTGTTTATCTTTTTGTTTTTGCAATGCTGGTGATCAAACCCAGGGCCTTAGGAATGCTAGGTGAGCACTCTACCACTGATATCACCAGCCTTTTCTTAAGTTTTATTTTGAAACAGAGTCTTACTAAATTGCCCAGGCCGACTTTGAACTGGCAATCATCCTGCCTCAGCCTCTAGAATAGCTGGGATTATAGGTGTGTACCACCATGCTTGGCATCTTTGAGAATGGAAAGGCATTCAGAGGAACCGGTTTAGTCTCTGAAAATAGAAGTTCACAACCTTTATCCTGCTGCCACATTCGCAATCATGAGCACAGTGGAGTTCTGTGGTCATGTTGATCATGTTCCACAGAATCTGCCTGTTCACCTGTTAAGGAAGTAGTGGTGAGATTATCATAGGGATGATTTGGGATCCATCCTAATTTGAGTTGTTACTAGTAACAAATGAATAATAATGTGATAAACCTTTGATTGAGATCCACATCCTTTGTATTTTTGGCTGGGATTTAGCTCAATTGGTAGAGCACTGCTCTATAGTCTCTGAGGTCCCGAGTTCAATTCCCAGCACCATAAAAATGGGAGAAGGAAATGGCAATCCACTCCCAGGGCAATCCCGAAACAGTCAGTCATTGAAAACCCTATGAGAGTCATAATAAGCCGGACACGACTCAACAGCACCTAACAACAACAAACTTTATATTTAGACAGTTACTACTTCTATAATTAATTTACCTGACAAAGAGTATCGAGATTGTTTCTTGAAAATGCCATTATAGATCTCTAGTGAGGACTATTTTTTGTTTGTACATGGAATGCTCTATATGTTGTTGTTGTTGTTAGGTGCCATCGAGTCAGTATCTGACTCACAGCGACCCTCATAGGGTTTTCAATGGCTGACTCTTTCAGGATTGCCTTGGGAGTGGATTGCCAGGTCCTTCTCCCATTTTTGTGGTGCTGGGAACCGAACTCAGGACCTCAGAGACTGTAGCACAGTGCTCTACCAACTGAGCTAAATCCCAGCCCATGCTCTATATAGTTGTCCATTAATGTTTGGTTTGATTTTCCCCTGTTATAATTCTTCATAAGTTCAGAGAAGACATCTCTCATGCTATGTGAAATATGAATGATTCCTAGTAAGTGGATGAGAATTTAGACTGTCAATTTAATAACATATTAACCCACATTTAAAGTATAAATATAGTTGGGCATGGTGGCACACACCTGTAATCCCATTGACTAGGGAGGCAAAGGCAGGAGGATTATGAGTTTGAGGCCAGAGGCACGCTGTGTAATTTAGTGAGACTTTGTCTCGGGATAAATAGGAAACGAGGTAGGGACACAGCCCAGTGATTGAGCACCTGCAAAGTATATGCAAAGCCCTGGATTCAATCCCACAGTACTTCAGGAAAGAAGAATACAGAGGAAGCTACATTAAGGACTTATTAACGTGAAATTTGTCTGTTCTCTTGAGACACATCTCTGGAACTTAAGGTGGTATGTGAATTATAAAAATATATCATTCCAACTGTAGCAGCCAGAATTTTATGTCTGTGGCCTTCCTGATATTAAAAGGTATGCTTGGTTTTAAAATACAATGAAATTAGTAAGGTGCAAATGGTCAAGTATACATATGCGGATATTTCCTTGGTAAGCAGAGCTTGAATTTCTATCCTTAGGAAGTATTTATTAATAATTCATTAGGGCATCTCTCTCAATTATCTTACTTAAAATAAGGTCACAGACCTCCATGAAAAATCATGTTATGTACAATATTAACTGAGGCAGAGACTCTTTTAAGAAATGATGACCTTTGAGATGGAAATGTAGCTCAGCAATAGAGTACTTGTGTGGCATGCACAAGGCTCTGAGTTCGATCTCCAACACAGAAAAGAAAAAAAAATGTGAAACTGAAACTATTGCATAAAGTTTGTGGACTTGATCTTGTGTGTGTTTCCCATATTAAACGAGGGAGAAATCTCCATGTAAAAGTAAAAGATTCATACCATCTGCAGAGAAACCAGAGTATAGAAATGTCCATGTAAATACATGCCTTTGGTTCTCCATTCATGTACAAGTGATTGTATGTAAGGAATTTGCTATATAATTTAAAAGCTGTCCAAACTTGTCTTTGGGAACTCTTCTAGAAGTCTCAACTTTTTCTTTTTTTTTCTTTTTTTTTTTTTGTATCCATGAGGGGTCAAATTCGGTCCTCCTGTGTGCTAAACAAATACTCGGCCACTGAGATGCACCTCAGCCTTTAAAAAATTTATTTGTGTGAGTAGGGGGTTAAACCTAAGGCCCTGTGCATATTCTGTAAGCACTCTACCACTGAGTTGCACCTCAACTCCTTCTTTATATTTTATTTTGAGTCAGGTTCTAAGTTATGCAGGCTGCCTCTGGCTTCAGATTTGCCATCCCCCTGCCTCTGCTGCCTGAATTGCCGGGATTACTGGCATTGGCTACTGTGCCTAGCCTCTTTTGTTTTGAAATAGGGGTCTCAGTAAAATGTACAGGCTGCCTCTGGCCTTGAACTCTCTGTCCTCTTGCTTCAGCCTTTTGAGTGCTGGGATTCCAATCATGTGCCACCTTGCCTGGGAAGAGTTCTGTTTTGTTCCATGGAATTCCTTAAATGCTATGTGAAGAATTTAATCATCTATTTTGGAGTTCCATTCTCAAGATGGTATAGTATGTCTTATAGATCTCCCCCACACCCCAATCTCTAGGTCTTTTCCTTTGTTTGCTACTGTCTATTGTTGCTGTTGTTTGGTGCCATCAAGTCAGATTTGACTCACAGTGACCCTATGTACAATAGAATGAAGCACTCTCTGACACTGTGCCATGCCCAGCACTATTGTCAGTGCTTCTCTGCTATTCATAGGGTTTTCAACGGCAGATTGTTTCCAGAATGGATTGCTGGGTCCTTCTTCCTAGCCTGCAGCACTTGGTATTCTCAGGCGGTCGTCCATCCAAGCACTGACCAGGCTTAGCTTCCGAGACCAGGTGGGATTGGATGCCAGGGTGCTATGGCTGCAGACACTACCGTCTATGGAGTTCATTATTACTAAAATGACATTCATTGCTTTCTTCAATAAGCATAGATGATAGACACTGTGGATAATTGGAATACTGATGTAAATAAGGTATTTTTTCTACTGCTGTTGTTCAAAGGTTTTCATGTGATAGATACATGAAGCCTTTGTAGATAACCCCACCATGTGGAGGTTTCCCTTTGGATTGTCTCAAATCCTACTCTTTACTCCTTCAGTGTGAAGCTGAACACCACTGGAAGAGTTCCAAATAAAACATATTCTTCCCTTAATAGGTAGTTTTATCCCTAGAAAATTTTCCTAGACGATCTAGGTATGCTAGGCTTTACCTAAATTAATTTTAAGGCACATAATTATTTTGTATATCATTCACCAAGAAAAAACTGCTGCCACCAAGAAGCTTTGATTTGATGGTACTTTGATTCCATGGTTTTGTCATGCACATCCCAGATTCAGAGATGTTATAAGGTGAAAACATAGAGATCATAGCATTGTTTAAATATAACGTTAAAATGGGGAAAAAAAAGTGGTTTTTTACAATTTGATTGTTTGTATATTAAAAACTTCTGCATCATTGTTAACCACTGATGTAGAGATACCCACTCTTAGTATTCTGATATAGATTGTTTTAATACATAATCCTTTCAGACTTTTATTTGCACACACATCCATCTGTCTATAACTTTTTCACCCCTAGTAGTGGGATGCTGAACCCAGGGTCTTAGACATGCTTGGCAAGTGCTTTAACACGGGGCTGCACCCACAACCCCTTTTTTATTTTTTGAGATAGGGTCTCATTGCACAGGCTGCCTCTGGCCTCAAACTCATGATCCTCCTACCTCTGCCTTCTGTGTATGGCAGCATCTAGCTTATTAATGTCCTATAATCTTTTCTTTTTTAATTACAGGATCTTGTAATGAATGTGAATTTGTAACTTTTCTCCACTTGTTGTTGTTATTGTTAGGTGCTGTCAAGTCGGTATCTGACTCATAGCAACCCTCATAGAGTTTTCAATGGCAGACTGTTTCAGGATTGCCTTGAGAGTGGATTGCCAGGTCCTTCTCCCATTTTTGGGGTGCTGGGAATTGAACTTGGGACCTCAGAGATTGCAGCGCAGTGCTCTACCAACTGAGCTAAATCCCAGTCTGTTTTTCTCCACTTAGTGTGTTTTAAAGATCTTTCCATGTAAATTTACATTGTATTGCACATTGTATTTTTACTGTGTGATCGTAAGGAATTTGAATTGCAAACCAGGTATGGTGGCTCATACCTCTAATCCCATTGACTCAGGAGGCATAGGTAGGAGGATCCCACATTTGAGACCAGAGGAAGTCTGCATAATTTACTGAGACCTTGTCTCAAAAAAGTAAGAAAATAGGCTGGGGGTACAGCTCAGTGGTACAGCACTTGCAAAACATGCATGTTAGAGGCCTGGGTTCAGCCGCCTCCCAGTACTGAAAAAAAAAAAAAGAATTCAAATCGGCAGATGGCCATCTTTGGATAGTTAGGTTGTTTCCAATCTCCTTACCTTAAATATCTTTGAACATTTCAGATTATTTATTTTAAGTAGAATTGGTATATTAAAGGATATGTATAATTTAGAGGCAATTTATACCAATAACCTGATTGTCCTACAATAATCATTCTACAAAAGTATATTAAAGTTGCAGTTTATACTCTTAAATAATATCATTATCATAAAAATCTATCATTTTGTTACATGAGAAAGATCATCTTGTTTTAGTAAATAAAATATACTAGTAAGATTTTATCCTGTGAAATTATGTATAGGTCACTTGTATTTCTTTTTGTTGTTATTTGGTTTTTTGAGAGACGATTTCACTATGTGGTGTAGGCTAGCCTCAAACTCATGATCCTCTTGCCTCAGCACTCAGAGTGCTGAGAATATAGTTTGTGATTATAGCCGTGCACCACCACACCCTGGTCATCTATATTTCTTTTGTGCGTTTCCTATTTTTTGTATATTGAGGACATTGACCCATTGTCACATATCACATACCAAATAATTTTTTCCTACTTTGTTGCTTACATTTACTTCCTTTGTGGTACACTATGTTTTACTTGATTCATTAATAAGTGACACTATTGGTGCTGCCTTATTAAAGATCATGAGTAGAAACTCCTCATCTGAAGATTGAATAAATATGTACTTACATGTTTGATATATTTTCCTTTTTATATTGCAATTTTTACTCATGGAAATGTATGAATTTGAATACAGTAGTCCTGCATTATCTGGGCATGGGCTGGGATTTAGCTCAGTGGGTAGAGCACTGCGCTGCAGTCTCTGAGGTCCCGAGTTCAATTCCCAGCACCGCAAAAATGGGAGAAGGGCCTGGCAATCCACTCCCAAGGCAATCCCGAAACAGTCAGCCATTGAAAACCCTATGAGAGTCGATATGAGTCGGATACCGACTCAACGGCACCTAACAACAACAACAGCAGCATTATCTGGAGGATGTATTCCAACACCACTAATGGATGCCTGCAATTGTGAATACTACCAAGCCCTATATATACCCCATGATTTTCTTACAAATGCATACCTATAATAAAGTATTCCTACATATACATATCTATGACAAACTGAGCAAAGATTAGCAAAAATAAATAAAATATTTGTAATAGTATATTATAATAAAAGTTATATGAATGTGATCTCTGCTCTCTCAGAATATCTTACACTGTACTCATCCTTGTTCTTGGGATGATGTGAGATGGTATGAAGCCTATGTGATGAGATAAAGTAAGGAGAATGGTGTAGGGATTGTGGCATAGCATTAGGTTACTGAGTAAGAGTTACTTGATCACCAGCACCCTGACACTGCAGCAGTCAAACTGATAACCAAGATAGATACTAAGTAACTAATGGGCAGGTAGCATATACAGCATGGAGGAATGATTCACATACTGGGTGGGAGAGAGTGAAACGGAACAGGACAGTGGTAGAGTTCATCATGCTGCTCAGAGCTGGGGTTTAACTCAGTAGGGTGCTGCTCAGTACTCTCTGAGGACTGGGGTTCAATTCCAAGCAATACAAAAACAGGAGAAAGACGTGGCAATCCACTCCTGAAGCAATCCCCAAACAATCAGCCATTGAAATACCCATGAGGGTCGCTATGAGTCAGACCTGACTTGATGGCACCTAACAACAACTTAGATAATGGCATGTAATTTAAAACTTGTAAGTAGCCAGGCATGATTTCTATAATCCCAGCAATTTGGGAAGCTGTGGTAGGAGCATGGTGAGTTTGAGGCCAAAGGTCACTTTGTAACTTGGCAAGACCCTGACTCAAAATAAAAATAAAAACTGGGCTGGGGGTGAAGCCCAGTGGTAGAGCACTTGCAAAGTATGTGGGATGCCCTGGGTTCAATCCCCATATACTCCCCCCCCCCCAACCTGAAGTAATCCTGAAGTAATTTATTTATTGAACTTTCCATTTAATATTTGACTATGAGTAACTAAGGGCTGGGATTTGGCTCAGTTGGTAGAGCGCTGCGCTGCAGTCTCTGAGGTCCCAAGTTCAATTCCCAGCACCCCAAAAATGGGAGAAGGGCCTGGCAATCCACTCCCAAGGCAATCCCAAAACAGTCAGCCATTGAAAACCCTATGAGGGTCGCTATGAGTCGGATACCGACTCGAAGGCACCTAACAACAACAACAACAACAACAACATGAGTAACTAAAACCATGCAAAGTGAGAGGAGGTCAAGGGGAAGCCTCTGTATGTACGATGATCTACTTTTTTTCCTTCTTTCTTTCTTTCTTTTTTTTTTTTTTTTAGAAAAATTTGTCTAGAAGTTCCTAGGAAAATTTAATGAATCACTTTACATTTTTCTCACTAATATGAGAAGTCATCTTTGTTATATACTAAATTCTTAGATAAGTATTTATCCATTTCTCAGCTTTATCTTTTCCTTATTTAAACATTTTATCCTGCTATATTAGCTGTCTAATTCTGTATTAGCAGCACATTGTGATGTATTAGCAGCACAGTATAGTTTTATCATGCATTTTAATAAATGTTAGGCTAAACTTATACTTTATTTTTTAAGTTTTACCATTTAAATTTTTATTTCAAATTAGCTTTGAAAACATCTATAAAATTCCAGAAAAAAAATTGTACCAGTATTTTGTTTGGTAGTGTATTATAAAGATTAGAATAAATACACAGTAAAGGTACAATGAGCATCTTGACACTGTTTAATTTTTTAGATGGTCTAGTATAACAAATTAAGTACCTACTGTGTGCAAGATCCTTAGATTTAGACACTGGAGATAGAGAGTTGAAAAGGTACGGACCCCTATCCTTTATCCTGAGTGGTTTTTATAATTGTACAGGGATTGTAAGTAGATTTTGTCAGATTCACATTTTGGAACCCTTGCTCTCGAAATGATGAGGAGCGGATTTGGACAGAGAGGAACAGGAGATAGAAACAGTAGGCTCGGAGGCTCAGTGGGTTCTTAAAGTGAGGTCAGAGGTGAACTGAGGATGGATCTTAAAAGTAATTAGACACGGAATTGATAGGATATTGGGATGAGTTGGACTAGGAAGGAGGACAATTGAAGAAAAGTCATAGGATGATTGTGGTGTTTGGGGATTGGTTGTTGTTATTAGGTGCCCTCGAGTTGGTATCCGACTCATAGCAAGCAACCCTACATACAACAGGTGAAACACTATTGTCAGTGCTTCTCTGCTGTTCATAGGGTTTTCAGTGGCGGATTGATTTTTGGCAGTAGATTGCCGGGTCCTTCTTCTGGTGATTGGTTAGCTAGTTAGAACATGATGTTCAGCCCAAAATTGAAATCTAGGAGGAGGCCCAGATTCCCAAAGAAGCTGTTTGTTTTGGTTCTCTATGTAGCAATCAGTGGGATATCTAGATAGATTGGTTAAGTGAGTAATCAGATTATTTGGTCTGGCCCTCAGGAGAGAGTCCTTCCCTGGTAGAACTTGTTGCAGGAGTTGTGAAAGCCTGTGTCTGGGACCAGAAGGGATGGAGCCAGCTCAGAAGGTGAGGAATAGAGGGGTCGAAGACAATGTATTGAACCTTAGAGATGCCACTGGAGAAAAGGAAGAAATGGCTAAACAGGTTATAGGAGAAGTCAAGTAAAATAAAGACTGAAAGAGCTGGGGGGTTAGCCACAAAAGAAAGTTTTCTTTCCGAGGCAAGAAGCACATGCTAGGCAAGCACCATACCACTGAGTTATATCCTTAGCCTCTTCTTAAGTTTTTATTTTGAGACAGGATCTTGCTAAATTGGACAGGGTACCTCTGAGCTGCCTCTGCCTCCCCAGTGCTGGGATTAGAGTCCTGTGCCTTCACACCTGGCTGAGTTTGTATTTTTGTTGAGGTGGTTTGGGTGGAATGATGTTGGTAGAAACTCCATTGTAGTGGGAATGAAGTATACAGGACAGAAGGGGTCCATTATTATCTACGGTTATTGTTTTGTCATTTCTGACACTGAGGAAATTTTGAAGTCCATCTTAAGGGGAATAAGGAGTTCCATTGCTTTGCTTTCCCTTCAAATCTGTATTTTTAAGTAGAAAAGTCCTTATTTAGTTCCCATTTACTTACATTAGGTACTTAGCAATGTAATAAATTCTGGGATTGTGTTGATAACATGATACACAGTGTGATGTGAAGTGGTATTTCCCCTGCCCCTATCAAGCACTTTAGTGTCTGACAGAAGGTGTTAGGAAAGTAAGTAATTATATAATTATTTATGTCAGTTGTGATAAGCCCTATAGAGACAGATTAGTTGGTACAATAGAGTTTATAACATAGGGTAAGGGGAGATATCAAGGATACCTTCCTTGAGTAGTGAATGAGTTGAGATGGGTTTTCCAGGCCATGTGAAAGGCCCTGAGGTCAAATGAAGTTTGCAACTGATTGAACCAATGTCTGGTGAGATAAGATAACAGAAGTAGTAAGCAGAAATTGGATCTATCAGGGTGTAGGTCATTTGAATTTTATCTAAGAGTGATTGTAAGCCATTGAAACACTTTAAAACAGGGGAGTAACTTGATCCCATCATCATCCCTTGTAAAGTTCTGGAGAGTACTGATTTTTCTTTATATATATATATTTTTGTTCACCTATCTTGTTCCTGTGGTCTGCAACAATGATTGGACATTGTAGATGACTCAAAAAATGCAGTCTTTTTTCTTTTTCTTTTCTTTTTTCCTTTGGACAAGTCTCACCATGTAACCTGGACTTTCCTGGAACTTGCTATATAGCCTAGGCTGGCCTTGAACTCATAATCCTCCTATTTCATCCTCCCTAATGCTGGGATTACAAAGCTGTGCCACCATGCCTAGTGTGAATATTTTTATTTATTTTTTGCATTTCCAGGGATTGAACCCTAGTGATTTAAATATCACCTAGGCAAGCCCTGTACCATTGACCTACACCCTGAGCCCTATTTTTTTTTTTTCTTTTTTGAGACAGGTTCTTGTTTCACATTGGCTTCAAACTCCTGGTCTCCAGTGATCCTCCAGCCTCAGCCTCCTAAATTTCTGGGATTTAGTGTGATGTGAGCCACAGGCACAAACCATTGTACATGGTTGGGATATTTTTAAATGAATGTTTTTTTTTGTGCCGAGCCTATTGACACATGTCTGAAATCGTGGTGCCTTGGGAGATGGAGGCAGGAGGATTACAAGTTGGAGGTCAGAGGCAGCCTGTGTAACTTAGCAAGACCCTACCTCAAGATAAAAAAAATTGAAAGAGACCTAGGGGTGCAACTCAGTGGTAGAACACTTGCAAAATATGCCTGAGGCCCTGGGTTCAGCCCCCTACTAATGTAAAACAAAGAAATAAATAAATACATGCTTCTGAAAAATGAGAGAATACCTTTGTGTTTGACAAGATTTTTCCATCTGTTCTATGACAAAGATTGCAGCTTGGCAGTAGGGGTTGCAAGGAGGATGGTAGCTTCTGAAAAAGTCTATGTGGAAGTTGGTGGTGGCTTACATGAAGGTGGGAGAATGGGATGGAGAAGTCTGTTTACGATATAGAATGACTGATGGTGTAGGAGAGGGAGATACTCAGGATGTTTCACATGTGACTTTGGTTTGGGTATTTGACATCATCCCAGCACTTCTAGTTTTCTGCTTGTTGTTATTGTTAGGTGCCGTCGAGTCGGTATCTGACTCAGCAACCCTCAGAGGGTTTTCAATGGCTAACTGTTTCAGGATTGCCTTGGGAGTGGATTGCCAGGTCCTTCTCCCATTTTTTGTGGTGCTGGGAATTGAACTCTGGACCTCAGAGACTGCAGTGCAGAGCTCTACCAACTGAACTAAATCCCAGCCCAGTTTTCTGCTTAGTGAAGGTTTATCCTACTTGTTACCAAGCTCTATGAATTTGATAAAGGCCTTAAAAATATTTCTGGTACTTTTCCTTTCTCCCTTCCTATAGCCATTTCTGGGCTGGGATTTAGCTCAGTTGGTAAAGTGCTGCTCTGCAGGCTCTGAGGTCCTGAGTTCGATTCCCAGCATCACAAAATGGGAGAAGGATGGGGCAACCCACTCCCAAGGCAATCCCGAAACAGTCAGCCATTGAAAACCCTGTGAGGGTCGCTGACAGCACCTAACAGCAACATAGCCATTTCCATGCTGGATATCTGTTCCATTTCTTGTCCAAACTGTTGTTATACCCCCTTGCCCTTTTTATCTTATTTATTCTGTGCTCCAAGTACCCCTGGGGCTGGGATTTAGTTCAGTTGGTAGAGCGCCACTCTGCAGTCTCTGAGGTCCCGAGTTCGATTACCAGGACTGCAAAAATGGAAGAAGGATGTGGCCACCAACTCCCAAGGCAATCCTGAAAAACAGTCTGCCATTGAAAACCCTATGAGGGTTGCTATGAGTCAGACACAAGTCAATGGCACCTAACACCACCAACAACAACCAAGTATTCCCAACATACAGAAATAAGCATGTCATCTTGTCAGTGACAGCACAGCAGAGAGGTGCATCTCAGAGTGGCTGCCTAGCCTGAGGTGTTCCCTTAGTTGGGACCTCCACTTAGGTTAAGCCAGGTCCTTGGCTTAGTTACAGAGAAGAATTTCAGGACAAGTTTGAGAGAGTGAAACAAAGTTAGAGAGTTTATTAAATATGTGCTTTAGAATAAATGTGGGAGAGAGAGAGAGAGAGAGAGAGAGAGAGAGAGAGAGAGATATCCAAGGCACAGACAAGGATTTATTAAGAGAGCAAAGAAGAAGAAGCCCAAAAAAGAGAGAATGCATGTATTCCCTCCAGTTTTATTTAACCTAGGGCACACCTGCCTGCAGTCGTAGCACTGTGGCTGGGAACACCAGGTGCTGTAGGCTTGGGAGAAAGACCTGGCAACCCACTCCCAAAAATCAATCTGACATTGAAAACCCTATGAATAGCAGAGAAGCACAGACAATAGTGTTTTGCCTGTTGTATGTAGGATCACTATGAGTCGGACACTGACTTGATGGCACCTAACAACAACAAGGGCACGCCTCATGTGATGTCAGTCCTGGGTGCCCAACTCTGGGCATGCAGTGTGATGTGAGCCTAGAAAGGCCCTGTCACAGGCTGGAAAGGTACCAATAAGATCAGAATTTTTAAAATTGTTTTTGAGACAGGGTCTTGCTAAGTTGCACAGGCTCTCTTTCTGGCCTCGAACTTGTGATCCTCCTTCCTCAGCTTCCTGAGTTGCTGGGATTATAGGCATGCACCATGGTGCCTGGCCTTGGTTTTGTTTTTTTGAAACAGGGTCTTGCTGTATAGCCCAGACTGGCCTTGAACTTGCAGTCTTCCCATCTCTGCCTCTCCAATGCTGGGATTACATGCATATGAAATCATGCCCGCCTAGTATTTTTTATCATAGTTGTTCAGTGCATATTTTGCTGGTTACTTATGCCAGGGGTTTTAAACTTTTCTTTCTGAAATAGGACATTCCACCTCCTTTTAATAGGACAATAGAGTATACAGCAGATGAACATGGAACTACACCAGTTGAAGTGGGATAGTCAGGACCCAGACCTCTTGTTACCCCACATAGTAGCTTCCAGGAGCCACTTCCAAGAAATGGTGATTAGAATAAGGAGTCTATTAGCAGCATGGTGCAGCAAGTGTGCTGGGCACATAACCCAGAATAAGGAATCATCAGGGTGAAAGGGAAGACTGCTGTGGGAGGGATGACAACTTTGAGCAATTTGCATATGTATGTAATGTCTGGAATCTATAATATTACTGTGACACAGTTTTTTTTTTTTTTTTTTTTTACCTTACATGAAATTGTTAATCGATTCTTCTGGCTAGAGCCTCCATTTGAGTGCTTCCTATTGTTTATGATGCTTTCTCTTTTCTTGACTTGTTGTTGTTGTTGTTGTTGTTGTTGTTGTTGTTCGGTGCCGTTGAGTCGGAATCTGACTCATAGCGACCCTCATAGGGTTTTCAATGGCTGACTGTTTCGGGATTGCCTTGGGAGTGGATTGCCAGGCCCTTCTCCCATTTTTGAGGTGCTGGGAATTGAACTTGGGACCTCAGAGACTGCAGCACAGTGCTCTACCAACTGTGCTAAATCCCAGCCCCTTTTCTTGACAGTCTGTCTAAAAATGAGCAATTTGGTTTAGACCTTTTTTCCTTTTACTTTTCAGCATTCCCAGCTCCATTTAAATTGGTATGAGCTCTCAGTGTCTGGCCTATTTTCTTCAGCCTTGGTCCTGCTCTGTTAACCATGGTGTATTTTTATGCCTGTGGCTGTTTTGGCAAAAGCTAGCTTTACTTTCCTCTTCATTCAACAGTCCTTATCAAATGCATTCTTCTGAATGCTGAGGAAGTTGGGGTTAAATCACACACACACACACACACACACACACACACACACACACACACACACACACAAAGAAAAGCTCTGTTTATATAGCTGACATCTAAAAACAAGATAAATGTGTCATGTATAGCTCTATAAGAGCTATAGAAACAAGGAAGAGGAACTTGTATCGTTGTCCCTAGTGGAGATGATCCAAGCATTTTTTTGTAGTTAGTTTGCCAGAAAGAGTGAAAGATTGGTGTAGATTCACCTTGGTTTTTGCCTTACTCCCTTCTTAACCAGGGTTCATGTCCCTTAAAAGCACAGAGACATACTTCAGGCTGTCATCTGTGATTTGGACCAGCTGCTGACAGTCCCATTTCAGGACTGAGGCCTTGTTTTCCTTCTTGTTGTTGTTAGATGCCATCAAATTGGGTCCTACTCATAGCGACCCTCATAGCATTTTCAGTGGCTGATTGTTTTTCAAGATTGTTTTGAGAGTAGCCTGTGTCCTTCTCCTATTTTTGTGGCACTGAGAATCAAACCTGGGTCCTCAGAGAGTACAGAGCAGCACTGTACCAACTGAGCTAAACCCTGGTCCCAATTATTCTGATAGATACTTTTAAGTAAGTAAAGTGGGCTTCATTACACTCAAGTGCTATGTATTATGGCCTTGTCTCATATGGAAGCCACCTTGGGACTAATTATTCATAGTTTTGTGAATTTGGCTAGTCCTCTTTAGCAAATATTGAGGTAGTCCTCAGTTTCACAGTAAAATCAAGCAGTCTTGAAAGTTTAGACACAGAAAAGTTTTCCTCATTCTATGCTCTGTTAAGGAATACAAATGTGATACTTAAGCTTAGAAAACATCTTCGAAGATTACTAAGGGGAGAAGAGCAGACTCTCTAGGCACATCTTTTACATGTAGAAAGTGGGTGGATGTGTTTTGGAGGGTGGATCAGAGATGAATAAATAGTACAGGGCAGACAGACCATTCAGTAAGTTGATGGACAGACAAATGAGAGGTTTGTAGATGATGAGGCTTGATTTCAGGCTGTAGAAATGCACAGTCCACTGGATTTTTGGGTCTTGAACTCAGGAGGGTTAGAAGAAGGCAGCAGTTAGAGACAGAAGTCATCCACATGATGGACATGGTATGAATAGAGCCACCCTGTCTATAGTGTTCATTGTGTCCTGTGTCAGGCATTTGGCCTGAGGCAGGATAGAAAAACAGAGTTTAGGGGATATGAAAAGGAAAAAGCTTTCACCCCAGGATCTAGTTTGAATCTCATCAGGTGAGAGTTAAGAACTTTGACACAACTACCAAGAAGACTGCTGTGAGGACTGCATGCATAGAGATATTATTTTTGGGAGACATTTTAAATAATGAAAATATTAAAGTAACAGTAAGCCGTGCATGGAGTCAAAAATGCATGTAACCTTTGAGTTTTGCCTTCCCCTCTGTAATTCTGTGCTGCTTTGAGACATGCGGGCAACTCCCTTATAATTCTTTTCTTAAACCCATAAAATGTATAATCTCATTTTACTAAAGGGAAGTTCCTCCAGTAGAAAAAGCTGGACAATGGAACTTCTTCTTTTATCTTATTGGTAAACCCTCAGCCTATGATGGGCCTTTCTAGGCTCATGTGACACCAGGTGCCCAGAGCTAGATGCCCAGGACTGACATCACATAGGGTGTGCTCTATGTTAAATAAAACTGGAGGGACATGTATGCCCGCTCTGTTTGGCTTCTAGTGCTTTGCTCCCTTAGTAAGTTCTCATCTGTGTCTTGGATGCGCCTCTCTCTCTCTCTCTCTCTCTCTCTCTCTCTCTGTCTCAGTACCCATATGCATTCTAACGTGTGGACCAAATAAACCCTATAACTTTGTTTCACTCTCTGGCTTATCCTGAAATTTTTTTCTGTGACTAAGCCAAGGACTGGACTTAACCTGAGTGGAGGTCCCAGCTAGGGGAACTCCTCAAACTAGGTGGCCACACAGAGCCGCACCACTCTGCTGTACCGCTGATGACAGGCCAAGCACCTTATATACATTATCTGAGTTTATTCTATTCCCACAACACAGGGCTCGAAAAAGGTGGCCAGTTTTACATAGGTGATGGCAGAACTGATACTCAAATCCTAGTCTGTCTTCTAAGCCTTTAGATTATCATAGTTCAAATGAAATAACTAAGGAAGAGTTATAGAATGAAGATTTGAAGAATACATAAAAAGGAACTTGGAGGGAAAATACCAGTAGTTATTATGGAGATGAAGAAAGGAGAGACCTTAGTCTGAGAAGGAGCAGCCAGAAGTATCAAGAAAATGAAGAGAAAGTAGACTCATGAGTCCTGGGGACGGACGCTAGTGTTTCAAGGAGGAAGTGGTGGACAGTGTCAGATGCTGCAGAGAGGCCATAAAGAGGACAAACATATTTCTTGGATTAATAACAAAGAGGCAATTGAGAACTTTTAGTGACAGTTAGAAGAATATCTCAGTGCTACATTTCAAAATTATTTTATTTAGGAGTTGTTTTAGGCCAGGGAGGGATTGATTAGGATCTATAGAAAGTTTGGAGGACCCAAATTAAAGACGCAAATTACAGGAATTTTACAGATGCAAGTAGCCCCATGGGAACTACTAGAATGAGGAACTTTATTTCCCTTATTTCAGTTCTTCTCTTCTTTCTGCCTGTTGATTGTTGGCTTTTGCACTGCATGTCTGCTTTCTAGATACAGAGGGCAGTAAAGAATGCAGCTTTTACCTTTGGAGTGGAACTGCTTTTCTTCCTCAATTCTGAATTTTCATAAAAGCCTTGGGGAGGGACTCAGATTTTGGATATAGTACTGTCTGTCATTGCTATCTTGGGTACAAGGTCATGAAAGAATATGGTAGTTTCTAAGGTGGCTAGGAGATTAAAGGATACGGGGAGGGAAACCAACCTTTCTTTCTTTCTTTCTTTCTTTCTTTCTTTCTTTCTTTTGCAGTGCTGGATGTTGAATCAGGTTTGTGTGCATACTAAGCAAATAGCCTTACCACTGAATTGTATCCCCAACAGAGAGGGAACCTTTCTAGGAGACAGCTTTGTAGCCACCATTTCTAGTATGTGGAATGTGGAATAGGAAATGAGGAAGCAGAGAAAGTGAGTATAGATCACTCCTTCAAGAGCCTAGTGAGTGTTCTGATGGTATAGAGGGAGAGTTGGACATTGTTAGGATTATTTTGTAATCAAGTCATTGATGGAGATTTAGTAATGAGGATTGAAAATGTGTTTGAAAAAAGGATATGAATATTAGTTTGAATGTTTATGGGAGAAAATTTGCTATTCTTATGGACATAAAAATTTATGTGAACAGAAGAAGGCTGGTTATAACCACCAATTTAAAAAATAACTTTCTTTGTGGTTACTTCATTGTCAGATATATGTTCTCGGGAGTGTTCTCTGTGTTTCTGATGATCATAAGCCATATCTCTTCATAGTAATCAGTGAATATTAGCATTTGCAGAAGACCCTGGAGGTAATGCGGTCTAACATGCTTAATTGTACAGATAAGAAAAGTAGAATTTAAAGAAGTGAAGTGATCACTTGGGAATTCAGCTTTGCCTCTCAGAAGAACAATGTCTATTTCCTCCTTAGATCATTGTTCAGAGAGAAACTTCTTCCCTTGACCTCTTCCATAGGCCTCCTCTTAAGACTCAGGGTCCAGAATTAGATCACAACACTCACCTCTGCCAGTGATAACAATAGGTAACCCCATTAATGTAAAACAAGGAGGATCTGCCCCCCCTCCCCAAAAGAAAAGAAGCCTGAATAAAATCAGGGGCCTCCAGCAAGGAAGAAAGGGAAGGACCATTTTTATTGAGTAGTAATTCTATAGTGTCTATGACATGAGCTAAGCTAAGGAAAGAGTTTGTATTTTGTCTTGTGAACAATAGGGCTCTTGCAAAGTTTTTTTTTTTTTTTTTTTTTAATTTAATTTTTACTTTGTTGTTTTGAGACAGAGTCTCAC
Organism: Pedetes capensis; assembly: GCA_007922755.1. NCBI lineage: Eukaryota > Metazoa > Chordata > Mammalia > Rodentia > Pedetidae > Pedetes > Pedetes capensis. The sequence continues at coordinate 31,539 of VMDO01017996.1, forward strand.
TGTATAGCCCAGGCTGGTCTCATTCATAATCCTCCTGCCTCAGCCTCCAGGGTGCTAGGAGTTTTGGCATGCACCAAGCCTTGCTCCCAAAGGTTTTAGATCAGAGAAAAGATAAGATTAAATTCGCATTTTGCCAGTAATAGTATTCATAAAATACTTATTTTTCTTAGTATGTTCATGCCACTATAACAGAATATTTTAATGTGGGTAATTTATTAACAACAGGAATCTGTTTGTCTTACTTCTGGATGCTGAGAAGTCCAAATTTGAAGCATCAATCCTGTTGGTACCTGATGACGGCCTAGTCTCTTTATCTAAGATGGTGTCGTGTTACTAGAATTCTGTTTCCTCAAAGGACACTACTTGGGTAGCTGGGATTACAGGCACGTGCTACCATGCCTGGATCTTCAGTTCTTCAGTGTCTTCCAGGTCTCTAGTATCTTTCTATATTATGGATATTCCCAAGCTCATGATATTTTGTTGTTGTGGGTTTTTGCAGTATTTTAGGTTGAACCCAGGCCCTTGCACATGCTAGGCAAGTTCTGTATTGCTGAGCTGCATTCCAAGGGCCTTTATTATTTTTATTTTTAGACATAGTCTTGCTAAGTTGTGCAAGCTGCCTCTCGCCTCGAACTTGAGATCCTCCTCCTTTAGCCTCCCAAATCACTTGGATTACAAGTGTGTATCATCATGCCCAGCTGACGATGGTTTGACTTAGAATCTGTTCTTTGAACTTTAGATTTTGGTCTTTTCCTGGGCTAGCAATATGTGAGACAATGCTCTGTCATGATTCTGGTTAGCAACAGTGAGCTGCACTCTCAGTCAGCCACATGATCTTGAAAGTAAACAATGGATATTTCACAGTGTACTGTGTTGCTAAGCTATGTTTAATAGGCTAGGTGTATTAAGTATATTTTCCATTTATGATATTTTCAACTTACAGTGGGTTCATCAGGACATAACTCCATCAGAAGTTGAGTAGCATCTGTCCCTCAGTTCCACTCTGTGTATAGAATTAGGTGCTATGAATGGTGTGTCTTCATCTTTTGCCACAAAATTAAGATTGTATAATTTTTGAACTGGCTATGATATAGGGAATGGATTTGTAAAAGGAATGTAGCCATTCAGACATTTTCATTAAGCACCCATCTGAGGAAGAATTTTATAAAATATTACCATGAAATTGCCTATTGTTTTCACAGGTTGGAGTGTGTAATGCATATCCACCCCCATTGTGCAGACTGATGAATAGTCAAAGAGAATCAGAGGTTATGTGATGTGGTTGGTGCCTGGGGCACCTGAGGAAAGCTGAAAGAGAATGGGCAATGAAGACTGCAGAATGATGCAGTCATTCTAAATGAGGGAAAATCAACATCAAGGAAAGAAAGGCAAAAAAATCCAGGGAATACCAAGATGCCCTGTATTGACAGAGTGGAAACTTGAGAGAATAGTGAAGGATGGGTCAGGGGACGAAGGCGCAGGAGTGTGAAGCTTATACCTGTTGGTGCCTAATATGAACAGGCACCATGCTAGGGTTCTGTAACACGGTGAGGTAACACATTTCATGTAATTTCTCATAACATCTCCATGACGGACAGAGGATTGTATTCCCACTTTTCTCCTGAGAGACTAAGTTTCAGGTTTACTAACACATGAAAGGCCTCACTAGTAGTGGTTGAGAATCTCAGCATTTGAAGTCAACTCTGTTTTAGCTTGGAAATTCTCCTAATATACCACCCCGCCTCACCACCCCACATTTTATCATGCTTAAAATGTTAGTTTTGACTCCCATTCTCAGGCATTGTCAAAGGGTTCTGAGCAGAAACAAGAATTACTAGAAGTGCTCATCAGGGAAATGTGGAGGCTGAATGGAAGACAGAAGCAACTACCACCTGTCTTCTAGTCTGTGGGCAGGAGCCTGCGATGTCTCACACCCAGACCTTGGAGTTGTCGTTATTAGGTACCGTTGAGTCGGTGTCCAACTCATAGCGACCCTAAGTGCAATAGACAAAATACTATTGTCATTGCTTCTCTGCTATTCACAGGGTTTTCAATGGCTAATTGTTTTTTAGGAGTGGGTTGCTGGGTCCTTCTCCCAAGCCTACAGCACCTGGTGTTCCCAGGCGGTCTCCCATCCAAGTACTAACCAGGCCCGACCCTGCTTAGCTTCTAAGATCTGACAGGATTGGATGCCACAGTGATATGGCTGTATTAAAGGACTTTATTTTCAGAACTGTATTTGTCATCCTTTAAAAAAAATTATTATAACTTTTTTAGAGCAAAGCAGTTTGGAGTTTATTAGGTAAAGGATAGTGGATGCTTCAGGGTGAAGTGTGGGCACACAAAGAGGGAGAGAGATCTAAGAAAGAATCATAGTACACATCCAAGACATGGATGTGGGCTTCTCAAGAGAGAGAAGAGCCCCAAATTATTTTTTATTGGGTTCAATTTTTCTAATTTTGCCTTTATAGATCATGCTTTTGGTGTCATTTCTAGGAAATTTTTAATTTTTATTATTTTATGGTGCCAGAGATTGAATCCAGGCTTTGTGTGGCTAGGCCAGTGCTCTACCACTGAGCTACATTCCCCAGTCCTCTTTTTGGCATCTTTTCCAGTAAAATAAAAAATAATATTCTATACCAAATTTTGTTTTTCCCTACCTTTCTTCTCCTTTCCTCTCTGTTTTAGTAGTACCTAGGTTCTATCTGAATACCTTTTAGCTTCCTTAACATTCTTCAAGTATGACTAGCTGTGAACTAATTAGTAATTGCCCAAGAAGTTTCTAATAATCTATAATACCTCTGAGACTGCTATTGTAACAGGCATGATGAACTCTGTAGAAAAAAATACTCCACCTACCCAATCAGAACTTTATTTTTATAATAATTGCCCCTAGAATGGTATATAAACAAAGAAAATGTAGGAAACCTACGTTTTTATACCTTAAAAACACACCTGGAACTATTTGAGCTAACATAAAGTGCCAAGGCAGATTATATCATACCTTTTCTTTTCACTTAAAAAAAAAAAAAAAAAGGAAATGGAAAACATACCATCTCTGGAAGGCCCTGACAGTGAATTGGATTTTGAAATGGTATTGGTAATGTATTTATATATGCCACATTTTCTTCCATGTGCCTCCATCTTTGGTACATATGTGTTGGATATTTGCCAAGTGAGAGAAATATTACCTCATAGGAAAGATCATCTTGTTTAGAAGTGGTGAGAATCATTGTGGGAGAAGTAAAGTCAGCCCTTTTTGATTATACTTTGCTTCCCTACCTGATCAAATAGATATTTTTACTTTTTCCCTTTGCTTTGCTTTTCATTTCTTTCCTCCCCCTTCCCTCCTTTCCTCCCTTCCTGCTTTCCCTCCTCCTCCTCCTTTCCCTCCTTTTTTGGATATCATTTTGTGCCACTCTTTCAGTAAACATCAGAATTCCCCTCCAGCAACTAAAAAATAGAAATTATGTACCAGAAAAGTATAATTTTCATGAACTTAAAAATTACATAAGATATACTATAACTTAATATTGGTTTTACCATATCCTCTAATTTGAAATGGAGTGAAATACTTCTGTGGTTAAATCATAGTTCTTGTGCTGTTTGCTATAAAAATTTCAAGAATATATATTTCAAAAAAATTTTTTTAAATAATCCAAAACAAATGCAACAGAGCTCAGCATACTTGAAACATATTTTCTGAATTTATCTTAAATCTCCCTGCTGCAGAGAGTTTTTGTGTATGTGGATTAAGCCTGGCCCGTTATTTTACCATCTATCTCCATTCTGGATTGATTGCACTGAACAGCACAGAATGAGTTACATATGGTCCCACTTTGTCTCAGTTTGTAGGACCTCTGGGTTGGAACTCCATTTGATCAGAATGAAGCCAACCGTCCCCAAAAGTTAGCTAATGTCAAAATCCTAAATATGTACATATAGCCGGTGTGAATGGATTTATTCTTGTTTGAAGTAGTGGTGTTTTGCTATGCATTGGTTCGGTAATTAGTATTTGTAAAATATTGAGGATGTTAAAAATATTTTTAAAAATCACCTACCTTTGTTGTTGATGATATATATCCTGGATGAGAATCATATTATAAATATGGCCCAAGACTAGTGTTCAAAATCTCTTCTAATCAAAATTAAGATTATATCAGAAATATTTTTAAATTGACACAAAGAAAGAAATGCAAAGATTTATCTTAAATATGAGCTTACATCTTTTTTTTTTTTTTTTTTTTTTTTTTTGCGGTACCGGGGGTTGAACCCAGGCCCTTGCACTTTCATGCTTTGCAAGTGCTGTGCAACTGAGCTGCCCCCCAGCCCATTTTTTTTTTACTTGTTGAGACAGGGTCTCGCTAAATTATGTAGATTGCCTCTGGTCTCGAACTTGTGATCCTCCTGCCTCTGCCTCCTGAGCCAGTGGGATTACAGGTGTACACCGCTGTACCTAGCTACGAGCTTAAATCTTAAATTTAAGGAGAAATCCATCATCAGCTTTGTAATTAGTTTATTTTTGCAGTACTGGGGGGCTGAACCCAGGGCCTTGTACATAATTTGCAAGCACTCCACCACTGAGCTGCATGCCAAGCTTCTATTTTATAAAAAAGGGTTTTTTTTAATTGGAAATTTTGAATGTACACGTTAATGTGATTCATTCTGACATGCTTTTCATTGTGACATTTCCATATATGCATAAAAGTTTTTATCAGTGCTGGGCGAGGTGATACACGCCTGTAATCCCAGCGGCTTGGGAGGCAGAGGCGGGAGGATTGCAAGTTCGAGACCAGAGGCAGTTTGCATAATTTAGCAAGACCCTGTCTCAAAAAACTTAAAAAAAAAAGGGCTGGGGGCACAGCTCAGTGGTCCAGCACTTGCAAAGCATGCAGGTACAAGGCCCTGGGTTCAACCCCCAGTACCGGGAAAAAAAAAGTTTTTATCTTGAGATGGGGTCTTTGCTAAATTGCTTAAGCTGCTTCTGGCCACCAATTTGTAATCCTCCTGCCTCCGCCTCCCTGGTCACTGGGAGTACAGATTGCTTTACCCTGCCCAGCTGCTCCTTTTTTCTTAGTGTGGGCTATTTTAAAAAGGAAGAATGGATGTTAAGCTATGTCTTAAAGTTCAGGTCTTCTCCCCTGTGAAGGTGATGAGGGTGGGGGCTGAGCCCCTTAGGGTTCTGCTTTAGCTGCTAAGTAAACAAAGCTCTTGAGGATAATTTTCTCCTTTAGGCTCCTTTCTGCAGGTTTTGTTCTTTATTTTCTCTTCTATCTTCTTTTCTTTCTGTCACTTTATTTTTTATTACTCCCACATCCCTTTCCCCTCTGCTCTTCCTTTCTCTGTCTGTGTAACCACGTGCTTCCAGTCTGTGTATCTGGACTGCCTTTGCTCACAGCTCCCTGTGAGTGTTAGCAGAATGAAAGCCAGATGGACCAGCAGTTCCCACTGTTATCTCCCAGCCGACTCTGGCAAGCCTCCCTCTCTCCCTCCTTTCTTGGCATGACAGAAATATTTGCCTTTATTTAGGGAGACTTGTATTTGCTGCTGTACCTCTTTCCTCAGCTGCAACATAAGCGGAAAGCTATTTATTCCCTTGTTGCTGAGGTTGGTTGAGGTGAGTAGAATGAGCAATGAATTTATTGAAGAAGCAGTTTTAAGCCTGCCTAACTTCTGTATTTTTCTGTAATAAGTGGCTTACTGATGCTGATCGATAGATTCCCTGGAATAGCAATATGAAGACAAGTTTCTAACTAAAAGATAAAGGTAGAAAAGCTGTTTGTGTCTCTATCATCATTTCACTCAGAACACTTTTATTGACTCTGGGGACATTCATTGTTATTCAGTCCAACTGTAGAGATGGAGAAATCATGACCCTGATATACTGTTAACTAGATCATTTTGCAAAATGTGCTTATTAGAATGATGATTTTTTTGTTTTACTACACCATTCCTCATATGGTATCAGCATTATTTCAACTTCTTAAATGTATTTTAATACAACCCAAGTCTTAGGAAATTGCTTTGAACAAGGGTGAGCTAGGTTTGGAATTGTAATAGTAGTAACTTTGACTTTACATTTTCTTTTAATAATTGACTTTTAAATAATTTTGAGAGTTTCCTGATTTGGTTATCATAATACTTTAAAAAGTCTGTTCTTAATAGTTTTTTATCTTACTTTTCTAAAAGTTCATGTCTAAAATATTTGTGTCTAAAGTTGCAGAAGCCCCTCAAAACCTTTTTTGGGGTGTGTGTGTATCCATGTGTTTGTAGAAAATTGGATCTAAAGAAACAAACAAACCCAAAGCCATTTCATTTCTACTGGAGATCTATTACTTTGATAAGTAGAATCAACTGAGAAAAATAGTTTGAAATTTCAAGGGAAAACTATACTTCGGAGAAAACAGTTCTGAATTATGAATGTTCATTATTGAATAATCAGGAAATTTCTCCATATCTGTCTCATACTTAAAAAAATGAGTGCCTTTAATTTGTATTAGTTCTTAGTGTTGGACTTCTACATTCTGACTCTAAGATTATTAATTGGAGTATTGATTTTGTGTTTTAAAAAGGACAAATCATAAATTCAAACATTCTAAGTAAATAATAGTTTTAACTTCATTGTGAAACATGTAGCATTTATGTAGTGGTGATTTTTAATAGGGCAGCTAAATTGAAGGGAGAGAGAGGTCTGGGAGATGAAACCTGTTGCATCTAATAGGCTGGAAAACTAAGCATGGAAAGGGGATGGCAGGTGTTGCAGAAATTCATCACCAGCTCCTGCCAGTTTCTCACCTGCACAACAGACTTCGGTTTCTGTTACTTCTGAACTGTCATGAGGGGTTTGTTATCATCCTTATTCCTCATCTATTTTCTACTTCTTGCTAAAGTTGGCTTCAGTTCTGAGTGAAGTTGTGCTGTTGCCTATAACACTACCAAGGTAGCATCTGCCCAAGCCAGAAATAACAATAGGATATAATATAGCCTAGTTACAAATGAGGTCCTGCCATCTGTGCTACACCTTCTTAAGTGGGGTTTGGATGATCAGATCCTGATTTAAACCTCCATAGATACACACATTTTATTGATAGAAGATGTTGAATTTCTTCTGTTCAGTTGCTTTTTAAAAAGATAAACTGCACTTGAAAAACTGAGGTGCTTAAGGTATAAAATAACCTGTTCCTGGTGGCATTCTCCAGATCGTACTGAGAAACACTCCACAATGCCAGACTCACCTGTGGATGTGAAGACGCAATCTAGGCTGACTCCTCCCACGATGCCACCTCCCCCAACCACTCAAGGAGCTCCAAGAACCAGCTCATTTACGCCAACAACATGTAAGTAGTCAGTTCTGAATTTCATGTTTTGGTTTTGAAGCTTGATTTTTTCCCCCACATCTAAAAAATCAAGGGAAAATAAGATCTAGCATCCATGTATTATGCAGAAATAAAGCAAAAAAAAAAAAAGTCATTACTTTGCCAATAAGTGGACACTGAACACAAAGATATATCTTAGATATAGTTGGTATGATCACAAATATTTCCCTGCCTTTTTGTTATTGCTTCAGTGTTGTAGTCTGCTATGATTTTAGGAAATGAAGAATTACTGCATTTGGTCTGTAGCTTTAGCTTTTATTGCTGTACCTTTCAATTCATTTTAATGTGGAGCTCTTTAGTTTGTTCAGTTTTATTTGGAACGTGGAAATATGCTATAACTATTTCTAGGTTACTTCTATTTTAAATGATAACAAATAATATTAAAAACTCCAACTTCCTTAAACTAAAACTGCTATTACTACAGGCAACAGTGTCATACACAAATCTTTCTGACATTGGTGGCATCATTCTTATCATAGACCTATCAGGCTTTTATTAAACCTTTACTCCATTCCCATATGGCCCAAGTCTTGTGTTGTGAATTAATGAGGTGTGTTACTTTCTGTACTATCCAAAGAAAGGATAGAATGTTCTTACAGAAAAGCAATTTCCCTTTCTTTCCTATATATTCTAGCAGGGGCAGTGGGTAGCTTTGTTTTAATCAATCTCAGAGTTCTGGTTAAAATTGTCACCAAGGATTTGTGAAACTAATAAATGTTATCTGTTGCAGATAATACTATTTACAGACCATGTATCATGAAATCTGTATGAATGAAAAATAACTAATAGGCAAAAATAGATCTATGGGACTGTGAGGGAAAATACACAGCAAAATATACATCCTGGGCCATTTATGCAGTGTTGCATTGCCATGTAAAAGACTTTTCCACAATGCATAAGGAGAAGATTGTGATGTGCCAAGTTTACATCTTGTATTTGGAAGGTCTCAATGACAGACATACATCCCCTGTGAGATGGTCTGGTGAGCTCTCATTTCCTGCCAAGTTACTTTTTCTTTTTTCTTTTGCAGAGCCTGAGGGTTGAATGAGGGCTTTGCACATACTTTGCAAGTGCACTACCACTGGACTCCACCCTCAGCCCATTTTTAATTTTTTTTTTTTTTAATTTGGAGACAGGATCTTACTTAGTTAAACAGGCTGCCTCTGGCCTTGAATTTGCTATCCTCCTCCTTCAGTCTCCTGTGTCACTGGGATTAATGCCACACACCACTGCACTTGGAGCTTGACAGGTTACTTTCATATTCATTTGAGATAAGAGAACCATTTTATTATCCTGAAATTTTAAGAATAACAGGGCCCATAAAACTTTTTCAAACTATTATTACAGATAATCAAATTATATTTAAAAGATGGGTTTGAGAACGATCAGTTTGTTAAATTAATTGACTTACATGATAAGATCATCATTTTCTTTAGTGAGAAATATGCAAATTGTTTAAATCTTAGTTCTTATGGATTATCATCTTGATGTTCAAATAAATTGTATTGGAAATAAATTTACTGAATTACTACCAATCCAGGCTCTTGGTTGGATTGAAGTGTCCTCTTTCAACTTCTTGAAATAAGTCCTTGATAAATACCAAATCCATTTTGGCTTCCTACTTAAAATTTGCATTTTTCCTAAATAAATGGTTAAGAAATATGAGGGGAAGAAAATAGCCTTTTAATTGGGTGGTATAAGGTTAAAACTTGAAAGTCCTGTTTCTGTAAACACAGCTGTCAGTTGTGTGTACAAAACATGATTAAAAATGTTCAGTGATAAATTTAGTCTTCACCAAATGTACACTTTCTCTAGGAGAGCAGTTTAGGAAGGAATACTCCTGTTATACTGATATAAGCCTGTGACAAAAGGCTGACATCCAAAGCTGTTCTATGTTTGAAACATTTCAGGTGGTTGGCATATGTGGACATGGGAGGCAGGGTTGGCCTTATGTTGCAGAAGACTCCATTTATTATCAGCTTCTGTGCACAATGCCACCCCTCAATGTGAGAAGAAGACCCACTCAATGATCAAATATCTGAATCTGGTCGTTCTGAGAAGTACTAGCTTTTGCAAAAAACCCCAACATTTTATAAGTTATACAACCATCAGGTTTCAAGGGAGGGAAACCTGGTGGAAATTTTCCTATGTATTTTCTCTGTAAGTTTATTTTTTCCTTTGAATTTTGTGTCCTTGACAGTAACTAATGGCACAAGCCATTCACCTACAGCCTTGAATGGCGCCCCCTCCCCGCCCAATGGCTTTAGCAACGGGCCTTCCTCTTCTTCCTCTTCTTCTCTGGCCAATCAACAACTGCCCCCAGCCTGTGGTGCCAGGCAACTCAGCAAGCTGAAACGGTTTCTTACCACCCTGCAGCAGTTTGGCAATGACATTTCGCCAGAGATTGGAGAGCGAGTCCGCACCCTCGTACTAGGACTGGTGGTAAGCAAACAAAAATCAACCCAGTTTTTTGGGGCTAAGGGAGTGGGGAGAGTCAGGAATATAGATCCCATCCTCACAGCAATTTTGTTGCAATACTTTCTACACCTGCAGATTATATGCAAGTCTGGCTAATTCAAGAGTAACAAATTTTCCAATTCTGCATTAACCATAGTTTCCATTTTTTCTCTACCCCCCAATACTAGGGATTGAACCCAGGTCCTTAGGCATGCTAGACAAGTGCTCTACCACTGAACTGCGCCCCCGTCCCCATTAAAGTTGTTATTTTGTTATTTTGAGGCAGGGTCTCATTAAATTGTACAGGCTGCCTCTGGCCTCAAACTCTTAATCCTTTTGCCTCAGCCTCTCAAATTGCTAGGATTACAAGTGTGTACCACGGTGTCCAGCTCGCTTGTTCGTTCTGTTCTCTCTCTCTCTCTCTCTCTCTCTCTCTTTCTTTCTTTCTTTAGATAGTATCTCACTATGTTGCTCATAGTAGACTCAAATTCATGATCTCCAGCCTCAGCCTCCCAGGTGCTTAGGTAATACATCTGTGCCACCATTCCTGGCCAACATGAGTTCTTTTACTTCTTGACAAATAGATAGAGCTATCCAAATTTATGGTTATCTTAGCCATAAATGCTTGTGTGTATGTGTATATATAGATGTATGCATATGTTTATATGCATATATATACATCTACATGTGTATATATACATATGTATGCTTATATATACACATGTGTATATGTGTATTTCAGTACATATACACTCCTGGCATAGTTAATAGATTTCAATAATGACCAAATGGTTTTGTTATGTTAATGACTTAATCTAATTAGGTGCTCATTTTAATGTAGTTGTATTGAGGGATATTTATTGTTGGTTTAGTGAATAAAAACCATAAGTAACGCATTCTTTTTATGTAGTTTCATTTTTAAGGTTAATAACATTAAATAATTTTTATTGTAATTAAAATATACTTCAAATTTGCCATCTTATCCATTTTTAATTGTATGATTCATTGACACTACAAGTACATCCACACTGTGCAGCTCTTGCCACTGTTCATCTGCAGAGCTTTTTCATTACCCTAATCTGCAACTCTACCCATAAGACACAAACTCTTCATTTCTCTTCAGTCTAACCCTTGGTAACCATTAATTGCTTTATTTTAAAAAATCTTTATTATAGGTATAATTACTGATTTAATCCATTAGTTTGAAAGCAGACTTGTTGACTTTGGCCCATTATACCACATTTTGTACATTACCGCACTGTAAATGAGAACATACATCCTCTCTTTGCTCCTTAAGTCACTTTTACACTATTATGATTTTCTACATGAATAGAAGATTCTCTACTATTTAGGAAGGCTGTTTTCCCACAGCAAACCAAGTCATGGAGGAGCCATGAAACATCTGCTTGGTCCTTTTCATCTAGGCTGATGGTGGAGCTGAAATTTAGATGACAGGCAGCAGTTTCCTTTTTCTCAAAATAGATCATTTATTTTCATTATGTGGACCTACCATGGGCAAAACAGTACCAGAAGACATGCTTCAAATCACGATATCCTACATTTGACAGAGATTTTGGAATTTAAATTCTAGCCATTTACTGCTCCTCCTTCCTACTTCAAGAACAAAAAGATTCCATGTTTCCCACAGTCTATCAGTTCCACCTTGTCTACCTCCAGATCAGGAAAGTGATTCTGACAGAGATGTCTCAGTGTACCTTAGGTACTTTGTCAGTCACTTGGCTTTTCCTTTTCATTCATCCTTGAATGGTATCTAACATGGTTTTCCACATGTAAATACATCAAGCACGAAGTAAGTCCAAAACAATAATTGTTCAAGTAAATAGTGACTATTATTAGTAAAAAATGTTTTGAAAAACTGCTTTGTGCCGGGGATGTAGCTCAATGGGAGAGTGCTTGCCTAGCATGAGCAAGGCCCTGTATGCAATCCCTAGCACCAGAGAGGGAGAGGGGAGAGGGGAG
>VMDO01017997.1:0-43425 GCA_007922755.1 Pedetes capensis
GTGGCATCAAGATTGGAGGAAGACTCATTAACAACCTGCGTTATGTAGATGACACAACTCTGCTTGCTGAAAGTGAAGAAGATTTAAAACATTTACTGATGAAGATCAAAGATCATAGCCTTCAATATGGGTTACGACTAAACATCAACAAAACAAAAATCCTTACGACTGGGTCAGCACGCAACTTCACAATAAATGGAGAAAAGATTGAGGTTGTCCAAGATTTTGCTTTGCTTGGCTCTATAATCAACACCCATGGAAGCAGCAGTCAAGAAATAAAAAGACGCATTGCTCTAGGAAAAGCTGTGGCAAAAGATTGCTTTAGAGTATTGAAAAGCAAAGATGTCACATTGAAGACGAAGGTGTGTCTGACTCATGCCATGGTTTTTTCAGTGGCATCATATGGTTGTGAAAGGTGGACATTGAACAAGAGAGACAGAAAAAGAATTGATGCTTTTGAATTGTGGTGTTGGAGACGTCTATTGAATATACCATGGACTGCCAAAAGAATCAACAAATCTGTCCTAGAAGAAGTACAACCAGAGTGCTCCTTGGAAGCAAGAATGGACAAACTGCGTCTTACATATTTCGGCCATGTAGTCAGGAGAGATCAATCCCTGGAGAAGGACATCATGTTTGGGAGAGTGGCAGGTCAATGCAAAAGAGGAAAACCCTCCATCAGATGGATTGACACAGTGTCAGCAACAATGGGCTTAAACATAAATAAGATCGTTTGCCTGGCAGAGAATCGGCAAGTGTTTCGATCTGCTGTACATAGGGTCGCTATGAGTCGGACTCGACTCGACGGCACCTAACAACAACAACAACAACAACATAAAATAATTTCTATGAAATAATTACTATTGAAGTTTGTGATAAATGCTAGAATGAAAAGGCAGAATTTAAAGGAATGAATGGATGTTGTATATTATAAAAGTCATTGATAAGAGCATTAAAAATGCCCAGTATTTTTAGTATAATTTTTGATGAGTGGGTCACATAAATGTTAGTTTTTGTTCTTTTTTTATTGCAGCATTGAGGATCAAATCCTGCTTATGCTGGGCAAGTGCTATACCATTGAACTACATCCTCAGCCCTGTTTTTATTTTTATTGAACATTTTAAACTATTTTTCCCAAATGAAGACATTTTTGTTGAAATGAGTGAAATTTGTAGGCATTAGAGCTTTCTATAAAATAAAATTATGAATTTTGTTAAAATGATGACTTAAAGTATTATTTAAAGCTCAGATCAGACAAATGCCAACAGCCAAAGCACTGTGGCATCTGATCCTGTCAGATCTCAGAAGCTGAGCAAGGTCAGGCCTGTTTAGTACTTGGGTGGGAGACCACCTAGGAATGCCAGTTACTGTAGGCTTGGGAGAAGGATCCAGCAACCCACTTCCAAAAATCAATCTGCCATTGAAAACCCTATGAATAGCAGAGAAGCACTGGTAAAGTGTTCCATCTGTTGTATGTAGGGTTGCTATGAGTCAAATACCAACTTGATGGTACCGGACAACAACAAATCAGACAAGCACATTCAGAGAGGGTACCAAATAATGTATACACATCTTGGGACAAAAACTTTCCATTTTGATGTCTAAGAATGCATGGCGGTGCTAGCTTCATTTGATTAATGCCATCTTTTGATAGAACATCGTACTGCATATTGCTACCATAGTTCTATTCAGTTTGAAAAGTAATATATAGATAATCGGGAGGAGAACAGGGCAACCCACTCCTGAAGCAATCCTGAAACAATCAGCCATTGAAAACCCTATGAGGGTCACTATGAGTTGGATCTGATTTGATGGCACCTAATAACAGCAATATGGATAATAGTTCTAAAAGTGTGTATACCAGTTTTTGGTATTTATTTATATCTTCTCATGATGCAAAGAACTCAGTTCAGTATGGTCTCAAAATCCAAGTTTAGTATTATACTAGACTAACAACAGTCTTATTTAAACCATCATGTAGGGATACACGGTTTTATCATTTTTCACCCACCCATGTGAAATTGAATCATGGGTAGTCAGATAGAAAAGCACTTTGCATTATTGAATCAGTGTCTTAAGGGAAGTGACTTGTGCACAAGTGCAGGAGGGTGCCTGGTTTTCAGATATGATCTCATGTCTGGATGTTCCCTTTGCAGATGATTCAGTCCCTCAAGGCATTGATTGAAAATGCAGATGCTGTATATGAAAAGATCGTGCATTGTCAGAAGGCGGGTAAGTGAAAGTTTCTTTTCTTAAAAATTTAATGTCATCATATATTTTTCCTCAAAACTATGTCATCTTTTTGATACTCTATCAAGAAAATAAAATAAGAAAATTATTTTTCCATGGCCAAAGAAAATACATGGATTCTCAACTGTGGATAACTCTCATCTGAGTGGGATGGAGGGAGCATTCAGAATACGTCAACAGTGGTCTAGGGTGTGACAGAATTAACTGCATTTGTAATGTGCAACTGAGATTGAGCCTTCCTGCACTAATCTCCTCCCCAGTGCTACCTGTGCTGCTAAACCCCTTGCCAGTCTCCTATGACTTCCCTGTGCACAAGAGGATAGTGGGGCTTGAGCAGAAAAAGTATGGTTTCTTAGAAAAGGAGAATGGGTACCAATTACAACTTTTTAAATTATGGGCAATTTTCAAGTGCTGATAAGTTATCAATTTAACATCCAAATGGTGTTCCATGTTACAAAATTTTGCTGCAACAAGCAACCATCTTCACCTGCTCCATCATTTACAGCGGGGTTATGTTCCAATAACCCAATTAAAGGTTTAAAATATCATATGGTGACAATGCATTTAATTTACCTAATGTGCTGAACATCATAGCTTAGCAACACATTGCACTGCGGGGCATTGGTTGTTGATATTCACAATTGTGTGGCTGACTGGAATCCGTGGTTTGCTGCTGCTGCCTGGCCTCCTTTCAGAATATAGGACTGGGAGCCTGAGGAAAGATCACATTCAGATTTAAACTGTGGACTACACTAAATGCTTATCACTTCAAGCCATTATAAAGTCAAAAAAAATCACAGGTTGAACCATCATAAATTTGGGACTGTCTGTAGTTAATTTTAGTAAAATTTAAAAATCAGGTATCCTACCTTGTAATAAAATACATGAAGTAGAGTGTTTTCAGTTCTCTAATTTTGAGTGTCATTTTAGAAGATTCTAATATGGAAGATATTTTTAAGTCTTAAATAAGGCTAGCTGTCCTTGCTTTCCAGGGTTTTTGGTTGCTTTCTTTAAAACCCAGAGATAATAACTATTGCTATGCTGAAGAAAAGGTATTTTATTTCAGAAATGAACTATTTTGAAGTAGATTGAAGACAAAGATATATGTGACAATTTTCCTTTTTGCTGTTTATTGAGAGAGTATTCTTTCTAGTGCCTAATGAACAAACTCTAAAATCTTCATCTTGTTTTTCTCATCTTGTCAGCAAAATAATGTTAGCAATATGATCTTTCTACTTCTAGTCCTTTCCAGGCTAATTTTCTCTACAGTCTACACCATTCTAACACCATTTTTATCATACCAGTATCATACACAAAATCATCCAGTGCCTTACCATGGTCTCTGCAGTCACATCTAAGCCTCTAACCTCACATGTGATGTTGTTAACACAGTGGTCTACCATTTTGCCAATATTAGGAAAATTTACTAATTATTCCATCTGTTCATTCATTTAAAAATATGTTTTGAACTTCTATATGCATAAGATACTTATTAGCTCTTGCATACCAAAATATAAAAAGTAGTAAGTCTGGTGTTGCCTTCTAGAACCTTCAAGTCATACAGAGATAGGAAAATAAACAGTCAAGATAACGAATGCTTATTGTGTGTTACTCAGTAATCTCAATCCCATTTGTGAAGTGGTGGGAGCCAGTCATTATTTAGCAGAACGAGAGGAGAATGAGCAGTAAGGTAATGGGCATGATGGTTGCATGCAGAGAATTTTAAAAGGCAGAACTGGATTGGGGAGAAGTGAGGAAGGGAGGAAATGGTGGTGTCTCACTTTCCATCCTCCTCATTCCCTGTGGCTTCTTCCTCAGATTGTCACAGGCCTCACCTCCAGAAGGACTTCTCTCCTCCTCTACCAACACTTTTCTTCTTTGTAAATTGTCCCAGTCTCCCAGAAGATTTTGCATGATTCCAAGATTTATGTTACTAAGCCATTCTGTTCAGCCCTTGGAACCATTTCTTTGCTTCAGTTGACAGAGCTGCTTCAGTTATTGTGTTTTATTAGTGTATTCCATCTTCTAAACAAGATAATAACTTCTATGGCGCAAAGATTGTATATTGAGTTCCTCTCTGCATCTTACCCATGACATCTGTTCTAACATTCTGTGTAGAGTAATGGCTTGAATATTAACTAACTGAAAGTCTGATTTGACTTTTATTAAATATTTGATTAAACATGTGTGAGAATTAGGGACTTTGAAATTCAAAAAAAGTTTTTAAAAACTGTAAGAAAAAGCATTTTTTTACTAATCCAACTATTTGAGTACTGTTAATTCTTTGAAAATTCATTGGTTTATAAAGTTTGATAATTTCTATTGTAATATAGCTCTGTGTTACTCTGATTTTGGCAAGTGTTTGCTTGTACTTAAAAAAGCTGTAGAGTCTTGTCTGTTAGGGATTTGTTTTCAGGTGGGTGGGGTAGAGAGTGACCACTGTGTTATGGTTCCAGGTGCCCCAGGCTTAAGGATCTTTAGTAGCATGTACAGATTATCTTTTGGTTTCACAGTTATTAACATCTACACAGCCCTCCTGTTGCCTTGAGTACTTACCTTAGAGTCTCTTGGTCTTTTGTTTCTCATGTTTGTAGTTATTGTAAATATGAAACATATAGTCAGTAGTCTTATGAAGAGTTACTAATTTATATTGGGCTCAAAAGATATTTGCATAAGATTTTACTTTTGATGAGTAATTGTTATTCTGCTTACAGAATCTTAATCTTGCAAAGGAAGATATAGGTCACCAAAATGGTTCAAGAAAGGATTATTTTACCAGTATTTCTAACTTGTAAAACACAAATTTATATTCTTACTAGATAAAACTTCATTTAAAGGATTAAATGGAAACAAGGAGTCAAGCATTCACCCCCAATCACATTTTAAAAAATCACTCCCAGTTTGGACAGGTTCAGACTCTTGGCTCTGTAATCCCCGCCCTGCCCCCACACACATCTGTAGTGCTGGGATTGAACCCAGGGCCTTTCCCATGCTAGGCAAGTGCTCTACCATTGAACTACATCCCCATAGTAGAGAAATGTGTATGCTGGCATTAAGAGAAAAGGGAGTGAGGCAGGAGAGGTGTGCTGGCAAGTGATGACCTCCAGCCAGGCTAGGCCAACAACCTCCAGGCCCCAGGTGGCAGATGTCCCAAAGGGGCCTGAGGAGAGTATTGTTAACAGTTTAGAGACAGTGACAGAGGCAGCTATAACTCCTCTATTCTGAGAAGAGAAGCTGGTGGCACAGAGAATTGGGGACTACAATGGAAATTTTAATAAGAAAACCATGTTCCTAAGAATGTGAAGAATCCAGTGAAGAGGAAGGTCTTAAAGACGAGACAGAGATTAAGGATGGAAGAAGCAAGGAGGGCAGGAATGAGGTGTACCTGTGGGACCCTTGCCCTGAGGAAGAGGGACGACCTCTTTGTGAACATAGTAAGAAAACTCTGAATCTAGAGCAATTCCAAAAAAGAGAGGGGTATATCCATTAGGGAGGTGGCCAAAGAGAATCCCAGCTTTGGGATTAGGTGGTGAAAGAGAGAATTCACAGAAGGGGCAAGAGTGTGGGCCATTTGGTCAGAGTTGGGTCAACAGTGCCATAGGGACTAATGAAATACTGGATCATGCAGGGGTGATGTGCGATGAGGGGACTGGGCCGCCATGTGAGAAACATGGATGAGTAACGAATGACATGGCTCTCCAAGAACAAATATATACAAATTAACATGTTTAGATGAACATGGGCCTGCTCTCAAGTACGTAATGAGTTAGAACATTGTAAAATTTTCCAAATTCTTTCAGGGGAAAAAAATCTTTTTCGCCTCTAATATTTATCTCTTTCTCTTTTTCAGTGTCCAAAACCATTGTTGTTATTAGATGTCATTGGTTTGAGTCTGACTCATAGTGACCTTCGTAGGGTTTTTAATGGCTAATGGTTTCAGGGTTGCTTCAGGAGTGAATTGTCATGACCTTGAGTTGCTGGGGATTGAACCCTTGTCCTCAGAGAGTGCAGAGCAGCACTCTACCAACTGAGCTAAACCCCAGCCTTCTTTATTATTTTTTCTCATCAGTGAATTATCTACTTCATAAAGGATAGGAAGATGATCTAGAAGTAAACTCAAGCTGCTTTGCTTCCGTGAGATGGGTGATTTTTTGTTTTGTTTTGTTTGTTTGTTTGCAGTACTTAGGGGTTGAACTCAGGGCTTTGCATGTACTTTGAAGTGCTCTACCACTGGGCTGTGTATCCCCAGGCATAATTTTTTTTTTTTTTTTTTTTTTTGAGTCAGGGTCTTGTGAAGTTACAGGCTGCCTATGGCCTTGAATTTGCAATCCTTCTGCCTCAGTCTCCTGAGTCACTGGGATTACAGAAGTGTGGCACCATGCTCCTGAAAGTTGGGTGTTTTTTCCAGGCAATTTTAAATGAAAAATAAATGGTTCTCTGGAAAAGAAATCAATGTCATGCTCCCTATAAAGGAATTAACGTGTTTTAAATGTCCATTTCTTTCTGAAACCTCATTAAAATGACAGTAAGGGATTTTTTTAAGGGCACAAATCCATAAGGACAATGAGAATGGAAATAACAAAATTTTGGAAACTGAAAAAGAGCTGAGCAAGTGATAATTGACTGAATAAGTGATAATGGATTTGTGACTCTTGAAAGCTGCCTGGGAGCTGGGCGAGATGGCGCACGCCTGTAATCCCAGCGGCTTGGGAGGCAGAGGCAGGAGGATCGCAAGTTCGAGACCAGAGGCAGTCTGTGTAACTTAGCGACACCCAGTCTCAAAAAAAAAAAAAAAAAAAAAGCTGCCTGGATGCTGAAAAAAAGTCTGACTTAACAGTCTAAGCATATTGCTTAGAAATATGGACGTAAATGAAGCACTACGATGAATGCCAGCATTCCCAGCTACTCAGGAGGCTGAGGCAGGACTGCAAGGTCAAGGCCAGAGGCAACGTGTATAACTTAGCAAGACTCTGTCTCAAAATAAAAAATAAAATAAGGCTCTGGGGATGCAGCTCAGTGGTAGACCACTTGCATAGCGTGCACAGGACCTTGGGAGAAGGAGGGGGAGAAGGGAGGGAGGGAGAGCTGGAAGGAAGCAAGGAGGGTTGAGGAAGGAAGGAAGAAAGGAAGGAAGGAGGGAGGGAGGGAAGGATGAAGGAAAAAAAGGGACGCTGGCTAAAAAGAGCAAACTAAATTTATTAAAGGGGTCAAATATGACTTTCTGTGGAGGGGGAACTGATAATAACTGTTTGGCTCTTTAAACTATATACATACATAATTCTAATCAAACCTGAAATTTGAAGGAAAAAGAAGGAACAAATGAGGACAGAAGCTGCTCCGGGAGCTGAGGGTGTTCCTGGAGTTGTGGCCTATACCCACAGGTCTTGGGGACACATGGCCCAAAGAGGCCACTTCCTACTGCTAATTCGCACTGTATGTCCAACTGTCTATTCACACAGCACTTATTTTTCTTTTCTGTTTGCTGTTTCTAGTCTGCTGAGTGGCTGGCATCTCCCCTGTGACCAAGCCTGATAGATTTGTCTTACTTAAAAGCAGACAAGGGCCTGACATACTCCTGTACAGGGAGGATGAGCAGAATGTCAGGCCAGACCTGCCTGGTCTAGATTTGCTTGCTTAGAGGCCTTTCTTCTTACGGTTTTGCAAACTCCTCAGATGTCACAGTGTTCTGAGGAGTTTGTTACCAGATAATGACCTGTCACCATCATCACTTCATTCATTCATATCATTTTATAGCCCAATACAATAAACAGCAAATCACCTTTAAGATTCATGCTGAAAGCACACTATAGGTATTGTGTTCGAACAGATTTGCAAAAGGAAACCCAGGAGCCTTATAACTTTTGTTTCTGTTTGTCAGAGTGTTTCTCATCTCTGTTTTACAGATGTAAAAGCATCCTCCCTGGGAAGCCATAGAACCATGTTCTTTGCCCTCTGTGCTGTATCTTCCTGTGTGATTTTAGCTTAATCAATTGAGTTCTTTCTTCCTCCTTCTAAGTGGCATGTGATCCTCTGATGACCTGTGGGCTCTAAAGTGCAGTCACCAAAGATCAATTGCATAAGCAGCAATTTTGAAATGGCTTGATTTCAGTTATGTAAAAAGATTAAAAGATTAAACAAGTCATTGCACAGGGTGTCACAGGATATACAGACTGCAGCACATCAGCATGAATTTTGAGAGGAAAGTTAGCTCCTAACTTTAGAGGTGAAAAACAACCCCCGTGAAAGTCAGGCACTGGAAAGCCTTGTGAGATTCCCAGGCCCCTTGGGAAAGCTCATAGGTGTCCTCTGCTCTGATAAAGTAAATAGCCTCAATAATCCCGCAGCATCTTTCCTCTTAAACACTGGTTGTTGACTTACCAGTTCCTCTTCTAGGCACTTACTAATTAATTAACTAAAAATTAGTGGAGCCATAGGAGTCAAGATGTAACCAGGCCATCAGTGGCAGTGGCCTCTGATTCACTCAGAAGGGATCTTCTTCACTGATAAGAAAGCACAGAGGAAATGATCACAAGGGTGACCCCTCACGCTGGACAAGAACTTCAAAACAAGCAACTGGTCCCTAGAAGCTTCCTGTGTCACCATCCCCTGTGTGTGTCCTGTACTCATCCCCAACCTACTGTCAGGGTCTCCATCAATGTATTTTTCCTGAGTGTGGCCTGAACCCCCTGGGAATGTTTGTTTAAAATGTAGTTTCATTGTATCACCTCCAAAGTATTGAATCTTTGGAGATGAGGCTCAGGAATTTTCATTGTAATGAGCACCTTTAGGTTTTGAGAACCACTTTTTCCAGGTAGAGCAGACCAGGGCCCCTCCTGGGTGCATGCTTTGACCCTGTGCCTATTTACTTTGCCCTCATAGGGACAGAGTGATTGCTCACACTTACACAGGCACTGGCTGCAGGATCTAGTGAAAGCCGAGTTATCCTTCTAGAGTAGCAGACTCTTTCATTGTAATATAGATTTCACCAGTGAAATTTCCCATGTCAGAAATGAATACTTGCCCTTCTCAGTACCTGTCCTATGAGCAAATTCTAAAGATGTACTCTGTAATCACGTCTTCTTCTTGCCTTCCTTTATAAACCTAGGATCTCTAAAAGTACTCTTCATCTTCACAGCAACTCACAGGTTGTTTCCACTGATGCTTTGTGGGGGAGGGGTGAAGCGTGGGCCTCCTTAAGCAGGCTATTTCAATTCTAGTACTTGCAATAAAAAAAAAGTCCTGCTCTGGTTGTTATTACTTCTATTATTATTGCCTATTAAACAGAGAGGAGAAGGGCCTGGCAATCTACTCCCAAGGCAATCCCGAAATAGCCATTGAAAACCCTATGAGGGTCGCTATGAGTCGGATACTGACTCGACGGCACCTAACAACAACAACATTAAACAGAGAAATACCAGAGTTCAAGTCCACAGAAAAATTACCTTTCTCATACAAATACTAAAAGACTTAGAAGATTCAAATATATATAAAAACCTAACAGGTGTCCTCAGATCTTGAATAAATTAGCCTACCTGACCTCTAAAGCCATTGCAGCTCTTAAATGCTATAGTCTGCAAATCCCATACTATAAATGTATTAGAGTTTGTAATGGAATATATAAAGGATTGGGCAAGAGTGAAAAAATACATTCTAAGGCTATTTTAACAGTATTTAGAAGTAAACCTTCTTATAACAAGGAACTTAAAGCAGCTTTAGCATTCTTTCATTATAAGTCATTAAACTTTTCATTATAAATCAATACCATGTCAGCAATGTGTTAACATAGAAAAGGACAAACACAGCCATGTATTTATGGAATGAATATGTTCCTTGACAAGGAAGTACATTAGTGACTCAGCAGAGATGAAAAAACAAAAGATCTCTGCTCTCATGGGAAGTTATGTAGCACTCATATGAAATTATGAGTGAGTGGCATCGTAGCAGGTGTAAATGAAGTGTGAAGGAAGGTGCTTTCCCAGGGAGGTTGGGTACAGAGGACATGGAGCTTAAGCAAGAGGCATGGCTAAGATTGATCTCAGTCAACAGAAGGACCAGGACATTTTAGGTGCGCGAAGATTAGGAAGCTTCATCCTCAAGGTGTGCTGTCACTATGTAGGAAATATTTTGCCATGGCTAAAGGAAAATGTTTGATCAGGAATCAGAAGAAATTAGGTTTGGAAATTCAAGTTGGTTCTGAAGATGGAAGACTTTAAAAGTAAAGCATTTGCAGTTTATTTAAAAATTGATCTAAAATTCAGCATTTCTGAAAGCCTGATTCAAGGAACACTGGACATGCTCTGTGGGCAAAGAATGCCATCATTGAATTTCCTAACACAGCTGTACCCTTGAGAGACTCTGGGTCCACGCTGGCATGCTACATACCCGCCAGTCTGGTTCAGTGTGTGCAAACCTATTTTCTTATAAAGCCCTTGCTTCATGTTCTGTCAATGCCTTGAACATTTCAGGAAACTGTTACAGGCAGTTGAGTCACTAAATAGTAAGGCCCCACTCTGGGCATCACTCATTGGTTCTCCTCTTTCCTGGGTGCTCCATGCTCTCATACTGCTCCCAGCAACAGGGTGTGCATACCTGAAATGGAACACTAGGAAGAGCTGTCGTGAAGGTCTGTTTCTGGTGCCATGTACATGCCATCACAGTTGGGTAATCAAATGGAAATAGCCAATGGGTTGTCAAAGGAGCTTCGTGAAGCTTGGGGTAGAGGTCAGGTCTATAGCTAGGATTGGCTGTCATCCAGATGGAATTGTTGCTTGAGTAGGTAAATTCTCTAGTGAAGAAAGGGCTGAGAATGCATACAGAAAGTCCTGGGGTATGCTTGAGACTGTGATTTGGACCTTGATATCTTTACTCTCAAAGCTTAATGGCATCCTTGCACGCCTGATCCCTTAACCCTGCTCTACTTCGTCTTTCTCTATAACAATCATTACCTTCTAAAACATCATATAATTATTTATGTTCATAAGTTGTTCTCTGTCTTCTTCCAACTAAGGCACAAAACTCTTTTCAGTATGAGCATCTGTTTACAACACATCTCAAACATCAAGTACCATAAAGATCAGTGAATATTTGTTGGATTAAATTGTGCACAGGATGCTGCAGTTATTTGTCCATTCATTTCTTCAGCAGGCATTGATCAGTTCCTCATTCACAATTTGACTGGAAGCTGCAGGCTCCACAGATGAGCAGGATTAGGACCCTGCCTTTGGAGGGCTTCAGGTTGAGTCTTATGAGCAGCTCATTGCCACCTCAGGTCTAAGTGCAGTAGTACATGCCATTTCTCTGCATTTCTGACCACATTGAGGAGTGGAGAGCTGTTCTTGGGTGATAGTTGGGGCAGGAGTTGAGTCAAGGTGGTTTGCTTAGGAGCCAAGCAGGGAACCCAGGCTCCAGGCTCAGTGCATTGAGGTCCATGATAGCAGCTGCTGTGGGCACTGTGCAGCAGCACAAAGCAAAGATGAGCAGCAAACAAAGCTGGAGATGCAGCGAGGTGCTTCAGCAGAACATCCAACACCGTGGGTGTTAGATGGCACTGAAAGAATTTGCTTTGGCCGAAACCAACTTTCTGAAGGATGTGCTAATGGGATTTATTCATGGGTTGGATGTGGGTTAGAAAGAGAAAAATAGGGTAGTGAGTATGACTTGAGCTTTTTGGTCTATTCTAGAAGCATGGAACTATTTACCATGATGGGAAAGATGAGCAGGTGCTGGTTTGAGAGGGAAAGATTCAGGTTGGTTTCTGGACAAGTTAAATGTGGTGTGCCTCGCCTCGTTAACTTCCAAGTGTAAGGTAGTTCAGGAGAGGGGTCCAGGCCGGAAGTAATGGATTTTGAAGTCATACCACAAAAGTGACTGTGCGTGGAGAATATGGAACCCTGGCCCTCCAGCATTTGGGTGTCTGAAGACACAGAAGAGCCAGCCTAAGCACTTGAGGTGCAGCAGGGCAGGGTGAGAGCACTTCCTTCTGGAGGCCGAGCAAAGAGGCAATTGTGGCAATTCCCTCAGTCAGACCCAGGCTGAAGAAGAGACCTCAGTGTCCTGTTACTCACAGGACTGACTGGCTGTTACTCACTGGCTGGGTAAGGTTGTGGGGGAACCCAATGGCTCTCACACTGTTGTTGTTAGGTACCATTGAGTCAGAGCCAACTCATAGTGACCCTGTGTACAACAGAATGAAACACTACCCAATACTGTGTCATGTCAATTATCTTTTTATGTTTGAGCCCATTGTTGCAGTCACTGTGTTTCTTCTCATTTTGAGTCATGACAC
This sequence comes from Pedetes capensis, assembly GCA_007922755.1. NCBI lineage: Eukaryota > Metazoa > Chordata > Mammalia > Rodentia > Pedetidae > Pedetes > Pedetes capensis. The sequence goes on from VMDO01017997.1 coordinate 12,536, forward strand.
ATCAGCAAATGGAGGTCCCAGGGACTTTACTCTATTCCCATTATTAAGGTTGACTCTACTTTGAGGAGACAACTCTTCCCCAGTAATTTCTTGAATGCTTTCCAGCCTAGGGGTCTCATTTTCTGGTACTATATTTGACAGTGTTTTCCTGCTATTCATAGGATTTTCAGTGGCTAATTGTTTTGGGAGTGGGCTGCTGGGTCCTTCTCTCTAGTCTGTCTTAGTCTGGAAGCTCACCTGAAACCTGTCCACCATGGGTGATCTTGCTGGTATCTGAAATACCAGTGGCATAGCTTTCAACGTCACAGGAACATACAAGCCCCCATATCACGACAAGCTGACAGATACATGGGCAATCACACTGTGGGTGATGTTAAATTGAGTCCACACCTCCTGTGGCAATAACTTTCAGGATTATGAATTATATATACTTTGAACCAGAAATTTTCAGTCTTTTATATAGATATAATTACATACTTGAGGGAAGGACATGTGCAGAATTTTTTTTGTAATGCTGAGAACAATCCAAATGTTCAACAGGAAGACCCTATTTAATACATTATCTCATATAACCCTATAATAGAACATCACAGTATCATAATAAATAATGAAGAGGTATATACAGGTATAGTGTGAGTATATTCATACACATACACACTATACATATATACATATACAAGGGCATCTTACATAGATTGGTAAATACACACACACACACACACACACACACATATTGATTTTAAAAGCGAACTATGTGTTATTTCTAGTATTTGTTTTAAAAGGTAGGCAGGGAGCATAGAGCTCAGTGTGCTTGCTAGTACTTCACTCTCTGGAAGGATTACTGGAGAGAAATAGCAGCAGTTCCCTGACAGGAGGGAAGGGAACAAGGAGACTGGAAACTGGGGAAAGGAAAGACAGTTCCCAGGCCGGGCGCGGTGGTGCACGCCTGTAATTCCAGCGGCTCGGGAGGCGGAGGTGGGAGGATCGCAAGTTCGAGACGAGAGGCAGTCTGCGTAATTTAGTGAAACCCTGTCTCAAAAATTAAAAAATAAAAGGGGGGGGGGCTGGAGGCAGCAGCTCAGTGGTCCAGCACTTACAAAGCATGCAAGCGGGAGACCTTGAGTTCAACCCCCAGTACCACAAAAAAAAAAAAAAAAGAAAGACAGTTCCCTGTATATCGATTTATACTTTTTAACTTGTTGAACCATAGGAGTCTATAGAAAAGTAAAATTAGAGGTGAAAAAAGGAAAGAGAAACATGAGCAGGATATGGTGAGGAGGGTTTTGCATGTTACAGTTATCTTGCCAAACTGTGGGAGAGAAGGAAAGAATATAAGAGTAGTGATCCCCCAAAAATATTCTAGGATTAAAAAAACATTTTTTTTTTCAGTGCTGGGGATTGAACCCAGGGCTTTGCACATGCTAGGCAAGCACTCTTACCCTGCCCCTAGCCCCAAATCTACTCTGAGTAAAATTGTGGTGAAGAGAGCTTCAGTATTTCTCAGTGAAATGAAATGAGGAGGTCTTGCTACATGCAGTATTCTATTATCTCGCCAAAGTGAGTCACATGGCCATGTGCTTGTGGTGGCATGGCCATCAGATTCCACAAAGCGCTAAGAGTTATGCAACTTCATCTCACCTTGATTTACCCAGATGGAAAATGCTGGCGGAGGAAGAAAAACCCCCTTCCTGTAGTTCATTCACAAACTGCACTGCTGTGGATTTGGCACCACAGGGATCTTGTCATCCATCTGGTTTCAGAGCTATATTTAAGAGACCTGGTTTATCTATTCTGTCTCCTGTGGAATGGGATGTAACAGTTCAAAATCTGTCTTAAAATAATTTGCCTTTGTTAATGCCAGGATTATTTGGGAAGAAGGTCAAGAAAAAGAGGCGACCAGCTGGAACTGTTTGAAAGTCTTTAGGCATTTCCACGTCTCCACAAGGATGGGGCAAAACACCCCTGTGTTCATGATCACCCACACTTCAGACCCCTGGGGCTGGGGACAGAGCATATAGTTAATCACCACTGCACATTTAAACAGGTACTGTGTGTAAATTGGTTGGAAAAATGATCTGCTATCCACATTTTGGTTTTAGGGCATTATGATACTGTATCACAGGACTTGTATAGACCATATTAGATAAAGGTACTTTTCATACTGTTGATGAAATGACTTCTCAGATGAGGTTACAAGTACAACTGTGTCACATAGAATCCTATCTTCTGGGAAACGCCTTGCTGTACCTAATGCCATTTTAAAGATTTTTACCCTCTGAGTTCTCTTTTTTTCTTTTTCTTTTTCCCAGTACTGGAGGTTTGAATCCAGCACCTCACACATGCTTTGCAAGTGCTCTATCACTGAGCTGCACTCCAGCCCATTTTTTTTTTTTCTTTTTTTGAGTCAGGGTCTGGCTAACAGGCTGCCTCTGGCCTCAAACTCTGAATCCTCTTGCCTCTGCCTCCCAAGTTGCTGGGATTACAGGCATGTGCCACTGTGCCCAGCTTAGTTCCTATTTTTAGCATGCACAAAAATATATTATGTTTGTGATAAAAGAATTTTTTAGGACAGTAAAGTAAATTTTCAGTTGAAAATCTAAGTATGTCAGTATAAGAATCCCAGCCAGAGTGTTTGAAAGGTCGTCTGCTTTACGTTTGGCAATGAAAAATGACAATCATTTCATTTGGAAGAGGAGACGACACCATGGTTCTGACTTTGCCCCATTTCCCTTCCAAAGCAAGAGCTACTTCTTCATCTCTTCTCGTTAGATGTATCATATTTCTTATTTTTAGGGATGATTAATTTTCACCTATGTTTGTTACTTGTGAAGAGAAGCACAAAATGTAATAGGAAATTTGTTGTTGTTGTTGTTAGGTGCCATCGAGTCGGTATCTGACTCATAGTGACCCTACATACAACAGGGGAAACACTATTGTCAGTGCTTCTCTGCTGTTCATAAGGTTTTCAATGGCAGATTGATTTTTGGGAGTGGGTTGCCAGGTCTGTCTCCCAAGCCTACAGCACCTGGTGTTCCCAGGTGGTGTCCCATCCAAGTACTAACCAGGCCCGACCCTGCTTAGCTTCCAAGATCTGATGGGATCGGATGCCACAGGGCTATGGATGCAGGCAATAGGAAATTTATCATCAGTAAATTCCAATATAATTGTATGTAGTTGAACTAATATTCTTATTTCATTTAATTTTATCATCTTGAAAATTTTTCACCCATTTATTAATGTCCATGAAACATTATTAATGTTCATAAAACAATCAAAGAGAATTACATTTTTAAAGTTTATTTAAATCATAAAGTATTTTGAAATGACAGTTGGAAAATTATGGGAAGCAAACATCTTCATATATCAAAAATCTGAGTTGTTTAGATTTTGAAGAAATGACATGGAAAGAAGTGAGAATTTTCTAAAATATATTTTTTGCGTGAAAATGCAATAATATGCTTTCAGGTGTCATTGTTGTTAGGTGCTGCCCAGTCAGAGTCCGACTCATAGTGACCCTATGTACAACAAGTGAAACACTATCGTTATTGCTTCTCTGCTATTCTATATGATTTTCAATGGCTGATTTTTTTTTAACTCAGGTATCTCTTTTAATAGACCAAATGGACAATTCTAGTTAAATGTCTCCCACATAGTTGACTTCCATATGGCCAAAATGCAGCTCTTTTAGTCCCTGTACTCCTGTGTAGCCACCCTGATCTCTCACCTGGGCCCTGGTGCAGCCTTTAACTCTTCCATTGCCTCCTGCCATGTTCTCACTCAGGTCCTCTCTCCTGACTGACCCTCTTATGGGTCTGCCTGCCTGCCTGTCTGTCTGTCTGTCTGTCTGTCTGTCTTTCTTTCTTTCTTTCTTTCTTTCTTTCTTTCTTTCTTTCTTTCTTTCTTTCATGGTACTGGGAGTTGAATCCAGGACCTCACACTTACTTTGCAAGTGCTCCATCACTAAGATGCACCCCCAGCCCATTTATTATTTTTTATTTTGAGCCAGGACCTTCATTAATGTGGGGCAAACACCTGTATTGGTGGTCTCGGTGGTTGCGAGGAGACAGCTGTTGCTTCGTTGGTGATCAGGTGGAGAGTGGGTTCTTTCCTTGTTTGTAGTCGCGGCGGGAGAGCGTTCTTTCCTCACGGAAGGTCAGGGGAGAGGAGCGGGAAAGCTGTTTCCTTAGCAGGGGTCCGGGCAGGAACGGGCGAGAAAGTCTTGCTTAGCCGATGGTCTGGGCGAAAAGGCGAAAAGGACGTAAAGGCATAAAGGGTCAATGGCTGATTTTTGTTGGGGAAGAGGGGAGCAGGTTGCCAGGTCCTTCTCCCAAGCCTACAGCACCTGGTGTTCCAAGGTGGTCTCCCATCCAAGTACTAACTAGGCCCAACCCTGCTTAGCTTCCGAGATCTGACTGGATCGGACGCCACAGTGGTATGGTGCAGGCATGCTTTCATGTGGGCATACCAATTTTTAAAATTTAGCACTGTAGGTATAAATCAAAAGTCCCAACCATAGACCATTGGACTAACCTTGTTCTTTGTTACTTGTTACTTGGTCTATGTCTTTAGCTCCCTGTAGATCAGAAATGAATTAAATTCTTGCAGACCTCACGTGACTATGGATTTCCCATTTGTCCCTTCTCTGCTGTTTAATAACCTACTGTTTACTTCCTTAGTTGCTATGTCTCTGTTACCCATCACCGACTCCTCACCCGTCTTCAGGGACCCCTGGATCCTAGGCTGCAGCTGTACTGAAGCACTTAGTTCTCAGGTTCATTACCGCAAAAGAATTTGAGCAAGTTTTCTCTTTGGTTAACATCCCAGGAGAAAAACAGCCTGTTGCTTTTCCCTAAGAATGGGAATGTGGGCTCATGGAGTCCGAGGAACCTACTTACAGGTTCCTTGGCACAGAACAGCTAAGGCTCAGGGACAATCCTTTTGCAAAAGAGCAGCCACCCCAAGTCCAGCTGGGTCTACATGTGAGACACTGACCATTTGCTGATTTCTCGACTTACTTGCCTCTTAGCATTAATCTATAGTTCCATTGGATTCATGTATATGCTCAGCCCTCAAACTTTAATGCCTTTGAACACAATATATATTTTGACCATTAAATAATATAGCACATCACAATTGCATCAGTTTTCAAAGGATATATACCTGGTTAGTAAAGGTTTAATAAAGCTTACAAAGATTTTAGTTTCTTGACCCATAGTTAACTTTTCCCTTTTGTCTTACTTGCATGGCAACATGGCTGAAGAACCAAGGACCCTTGTTCTTAACCCTCCTTTTTTAACAGATTTTGTGAGATGTCACATTTCTACCTTCAATGAAAACAGAGACAAGGTCATACTTTGAGACTTTAATAATGCCATTTGGTTTAAGTTGGGAGTATATAGGACATAGGATAATAGAAAAATATTATTTTATTAACAATTAACTCTATGATAATGTGAACAACTGAACATAACTCTAAAATGTATAAAATGTATAAATTTATGATGAAAATATATTGGCATAGTATTCAGGAGATACTAGAAATGTACAAGGAAATAGATCTTGTAGTTGGAGAAGAACCCTGTGTCTCACTCCCTCATTATTATTGGCCTGGTTTCCATTTCTGAGCTTGAAGAGTGCATCCACAGTGGGAATTCTTAGCACTCTCCCTATGCAGCAATGGAAACAGCATCCACAGAGAGCTACTGCTCCACTGTTTTTCTCCCAATTTCTGCTGGTAGCTTTCCACAAGTCTATCAGGCAGTGCTCGGCCACACAAGCTCCACAGAGAGCTGCTCCTTCTCTGTTTTGCTCCCCATGTCTGCTGGTAGCTTTCCACAAGTCTGTCAGGCAGTGCTCAGCCACATAAGCTCCACAGAGAGCTGCTCCATCTCTCTTTTGCTCCCCATGTCTGCTGGTAGCTTTCCACAAGTCTATCAGGCAGAGCTCAGCCACACAAGCAAAGAGCCATGTTCTATAAGAATGCTAGGGCTCTTGGCTTAAACCCATAATTCAGAAACTTTAAATATTGATTTTGCAGGTGATCATCACAAAAGTAATTTCCTTAGGGTCGTTAAAATTCTAGTTATTTTCAGAATCATATGGGTCCATGAAAAATACTTGTGCTTTAGAGCTGGGAAGGCCTCTGTGTCAGCCCCTGAAGAAAGAGGCCCCACAGTAAACCTAAATGCATCTTCCCTTGTGGTGACAGAGCTTCTGTCTCAGAAGATGACAGCAGCTGTGTCCTGTTCTTACTTGCTCAAAAGGAGAAACTAGTTTGGGTAGTTCTGCATCTTGCTGTCCTTTTAAGAACAGCAAAGGCAAAGTATGGTGTGGTGGCACTGCCTATAATCCCAGCACTCAGGAGGCTGAGGCAGGAGGATGAAAACAAGTTCAAGGCCAGCCTGGGTTACACGGTGAGACTGCATCTCAAAAAACCAAAAACCAAACCAAACCAAAACAAAACAAAACAAAAAAAGAACAGCAAAAGCTCCACTTGACAGATGTTATTAAATGAGGACTACTGCTGCACACGGGCTGGGGTTTAGCTCAGTTGGTAGAGTGTAGCTCTGCACTCTGAGGATCCGGGTTCTATCCCCAGCACCACAAAAATTGAAAAAGGATGTGGCAATCCACTCATGAAGCAACCCTAGAATAATCAGCCATTGAAAACCCTGGGGGTCGCTATGAGTTGGACCTGACTCGATGGCACCTAACAACGACAACTGCTGTACACTGCATCTATGTGACTCAGCAGTCCCCTACCCGTAGTGGGAACTGTCACTGTAGACACTGGCATTCTAGACAGGTGATGAAAGATGCAGTTATAACTGGTTATATATATAACCAGTTATATATATATATATATAACATGGAACGTGGAACATGCAAAAAAGTCAGATATTTACTTTGTGTAAACACAAAGGGGTAATTTCATGCCACTGGGCTTCTGAGCATAGTTAACGAGAAGGTGGGAAGTAGACATAGCTGCTCTCAGCTGACCAGAGGAATACCAGCAGATTGGCCAGGCTTTGTTTCTGAATAGTGTAATACAAGGCTGAGGCATCCTGGGCCTAGCCTGCACCTGTGATCCTGACTGAGATGTGCTGGCTGCCCTGGTGCCCTGAGTCCCAGTAGCAGACTGTCTGTTGATGATAGGAGCTAAGCAGATGGCCTTCTTTAATCTGAGTTCAGCATGCTCATGGGTTCAATAAGGACACCAGGCCTAACAAGGGGCAGTCCCAAGGCATGACTTTATTATATAGTTGCTGACAGTTTTATAATAGGTGTAGAGGGCAGTCAGCTCAACCATTGTTGGTGTTGTTAAGTGCTATCAATTTGGCTGTGATTCATAGCAACCCTGTGTACAACAGAACAAAACATTCCTCCACACGTGCCATGTCAGGCACCTTGTCAGTGTTTTTCTGCTATTCATAGGGTTTTCAGTGGCTGATTGTTTTGGGATTGCTTTGGAAATGGGCTGCCAAGACCTTCTCCCATTTTTGCAATACTGGGGATTGAACTCAGGACCTCAGATCGCACAGAGCAAGCACTCTACCAACTAAGCTAAGCCCCAGCCCCAGCTCTAACATGTTGTTGTTGTTAGGTGTGGTCAAGTTGGTGTCTGACTCATAGTGACCCTGTGTACAACAGGCAAAACAGTATTGTCATGCTTCTCTATGATTCATAGGGTTTTCAGTGTTTTCAGTGTTTTCAGTGTGGGTTGCTAGGTTCTTCTCCCAAGCCCCACAGTACCTAGTATTCCCAGGCGGTGTCCCAGCCACGTACTAACCAAGCCCGACCCTGCTTAGCTTCTGAGATCTGATGGGGTCAGATGCCACAGTGGTACAGCTGCAGGCAGCTCTACCATAGGAAGTATTTATTATTTTCAGAAATTTAAACTTGTCTGATTCATTATTTTTACTTTATAAGACTAAATAATTTAATTTTAAATGGCCCACTATTTGTAATTTAGCCTGTAAAGTTTTGTATTGTACTACATAGTCTTTATAATCTCCCTTATACAGCATGCTTTCTAGTATAGAAGTCCTAATTTGGTATTATGCCTACAGTTTATTTTGTCATTGTTTAAAAAATATAATTGTTATTTATATTGTCATTTTAATGCCGTTGCCATCTTTGCTATACTGATGCCTCCAAGCTCAGCCATTGTATTCCAGAGCAACTTTACAAAGCATCCTATATGAGTTACTGTTGATAGTGTAAGTACTAGTTCCCATGCCCAATTTGCTGCCCATGTGTCTAGAAATCTGTAGCTTTTTACAAGCTGTTGGTGTATTTGAGTAATGGGTTTTAATGGAACTCAACACTATATGTAATCCAGTGACCTGCATGTGGTATGTGATCAATAAATACTATTGGCTTACTGATCAGTGTTTTTTACTTCAAAAATCAAGAATTACTCTCATCTAAAATGATGAGATCCTTCATATCTCAATACCATGGAGATTGACTACTAATTACAGAAATAAAGAATTGTTTTGAAAAATCCACATGGCAAGCTGGGTGCCTTGGCCTCCTCCTATAATCCCAGTGACTTTGGAACCTGAGGCAGAAGTCACAAGTTTGAGGCCAGAGGCAGCCTGTGTAACTCAGGGAGACTCTGTCTCAAAATAAAAAATAAGAAGGAGCTGGAGAGACTCAGTGGTACAGCACCTGCCTAGTATACGCAGCCCCTGAGTTCAATCCCAAGCACAAAAATAAATAAATAAACAAACAAATAAATAAATAAGACAAAGGAATCTTAAATAGTTCAGTCTTCTTGAAGTTAACATTCCTCATTAAATTTCACATTAGAATATTTTTAAGTAACCATGAAATAAGAAAACACAGAAATCTTCCTCAAGAAATAGAGATCTGTATATTTGTGAAGGAGCTGAGGTTTAGCTCAGTTGGTAGAGCACTGCGCTGCAGTCTCTGAGGTCCTGAAATAGGAGAAGGACCTGGCAATCCACTCCCAAGGCAATCCCGAAAACAGTCAGCCATTGAAAACCCTATGAGGGTCACTATGAGTCGGATACTGACTTGATGGCACCTATGAGTCAGTATTTGTGAACTAAGCAGTCATTAGAAAAAAAAAAAAAAGAGCCTCAACTGTCTTTCTGCCCTCCTTCATGCCCCTGCTTCCTGCTCTTTCCTTTTGTAGGATGGACAGAGTTGATGGTTTCACCATTCCTAGCTTTTTGGAAGTACTGCTCTGATCCTGGCCCTCTGGTACCCACCTGTTCTCCATCTCATCCTGACTTCCAGTCTCAGTCTAGCTCTTCCTCCTAGTCCATCTCTCCTCAGAGTGATCTCTCACCCTCTGGCTTGGTAACCTTTGGGATACTTACTAAGAATGTCCATCCCCAGGCCCACCCTAGCCCTAAGCCGGACTCACCCAGAAACCGAGAACCTGCATTTTCAACCTGCACCTCCTATGATACTGTTGTATGCTAAGGTTTGACACCCACTCTCCAGTATTTATGACTTCTCTGTGAAGCCTGTCCCCATATCCTCTGGCATGCTCCCCCAGACCCCCACATCACTATACTCCCTAAATGCTTGCAGTGCCTGCAGCAGCCTCCCTCTGCCTATAGCCACAGATTCACACCTACCCACCCCCAGCCAGGGATCTTCCCTGCACTGGCCAACCCTGAACTCTTCTCTTTCCTGCAACTAAAGAACAAGGAGTTTTAAAATAAAAACAACTGGAGCTGGGTGTGGTGGTTCACGCCTATAATCCCAGTGACTCAGGAGGTGGAGGCAAAAGGATTATAAATTAGAGACCAGAGGCAGCCTGCATAACTTAGTAGGACCATGTCTCAAGGTGAAAAATAGAAAAGCAGCTGGTGGTGCAGCACAGCTGTAGAGTACTTGCAGACAGGCCCTGGTTTAGCTCCCCAAGTCTTCAAAAATTAATTGATTAATTAAAATAAATAAATAAAACAGCTGGGCTTCTTTGGAATAGACTGTGACTTAGTGTTCAGTTTTTACTTAACTGATTTTCACCAGCTACTTTAAAGCTCACTCCACTCTTCAAACAGAATGTGTTTTATAGAAGAAGTCTTGCTTTTAAGTTTCCTAATACGATAAGTCCTTTTTCATTGGACTGATTCTTTACTGTGAATAATTTTGAAAATAAAGAGGAAGTTTCTTAACATTTAACCCAGACAAGTTTCCTCACACTTGCACTCCCCCCCCCCGCTCTCTAATACTTAGTACTTGGGGGTTGAACCCAGGGCCTCACACATGCTGGGCAAGTGCAACACTACTGTGCTGCAGTCCCCAGACCCTTTTTTATTTTTATTTTCTGTATTTTGAGACAGATTCTCACTAAATTGCACAGGCTACCTCAGGCCTTCATCTTACAAACCTTCTACCTCACCTTCCCAAGTCACTGGGATCATAAGCATGCCGTGTGCAGTGGCACCTGGCAAGAGACGAATTCTTTATATTCAGTGTGGATATAAAGATCCCAGAAAACCAACTGTAACATGTTAGAGTAGGTCTCCTGGTAATTTAGTACCTAGAAAATAATGCAATTTGTATCTTAGATATATTATCATTTCTCTTGTTACATATAAGAATGATTTAGTTAATATATATAATTGAATCCTCTCTACTTCTGTATTCTCTTAGGGTGGGACCAGCACCTACCCAATAGTCTTTACACTATTCATAGCATAATTATTTAGCACATAACCATATTATGAGCTCCTATTAAGGAGCTGGGCTGGGATTTAGCTTAGTTGGTAGGGCACCACTCTGTAGTCTCTGAGGCCTGAGTTCAATTCCCAGCACCACAAAAATGGAAGAAGGACATGGCAATCCACTCCCAAGGCAATCCCGAAACAGTCAGTCATTGAGAACCCTATTAGGGTTGCTATGAGTTGGACACACCTTGATGGCACCTAACAACAACATTAAGGAGCTGTGATGCTGGTGTGTAGAAATCATGCTCAGTGGTTGGAAGACACTGGGGCACTGGGCTCATACAAATCAAGATTCAAGCCCTTCTTCACCACTTCCCTGGAAAGTTTTGCAGGCTGCCTCCATATTTCTTATACAGCTTGTAAAAGTTCCTGGCCAGTTGCCTTGTGCTTCCCTTGGTTGTATATCCTTAATCTTTATTTGGGGCTTTGCATGTCACAAGGGGGCAGGGAAAGGGTCCATCCTGCTATATAGATCCAGAAGCATTTTCTTTCCTTAAAAAATAAAAAACAATGTATGCTTTTAATCAATGGATTAGCAGAATCCATGCCAGTAAAGTTGTGAAGATCACTCTCTAAATTAATAATATAGACATCTTTTTCAAGAAATAGGCATATTAGCAGCAAATCAAATAGTGAAATAAATAACAAGGGACCAATAGTGTTGGTCACTGTTTGAAATTTTGTGTTTTATATCTTTAACATAATTTTTCCAGTTCTTAATTTTCTACCTTTTTGTGGCCACTTTTAAAAAAGGATTTCATTAATAATTTCCCCATGAAATTTTATTGGACTACAGATATTTTAGGTAAATTAAAGTGGTATTGTCCCATCTATCTTTTTTGATAGATAGTAAAATATGAGTTTTTTATATAGCAGGCATATGTGCAACTACAATTGCTTTTAAATTTTTCCATACTTCTTCTATATCAATATTCTTTTTTATCATCTTAATCATGCATTTTTTTCACATCTCCATTCCTTCTTAAGGCTGCATGTCCTTTAGTGCCTCTGTGCTGGGTTCCTGTGTCTTCTGAACTTTCTGAAAGCTCCTTTCTTAAAACCCAGGTACATGTGTTTTGATGCTCAGCATTCTCTTCTGTTCGTGCTCACATTGTCTGTCGGTTCTTATTAGTTGGAATTAAGCCCAACGTAGCAGTTCCTGCCATCGCTTCATCACCTTACTGCTGCTGAAACGTTCAGCAAGACAACATAAACAGTCATCCCACACCAGAGGGAGGCTTCCAAGCAGATGCCCAGATGGTTGAAAAATCCCCCACTATTGCTGTTACACCTGTGTGGCAGTAGTGAAATGTGTAACAAGAGAAGCATCATGAGAGGCCCCCATTGAGCCAGGCAGTTGTACTTGCAGTCCCTTGTTAATACCACTTCCATTGTCCTTCCCCCTTCCTTTTGCTATGTACCTGTAGCCCTGTTCCTTCTTATCTACATAGTGCTGTACTGCTGCCACTTGTTCCTGTCTCTTCTCTTTCCCGAACTGTAGTCATGGAATCCATTCACCAAATCTCAGTGATACTTAGAAGACTTTGGTGCCTTCTCACAGCCAGAAATATAAATGTGATGAGTATTAAGGATACATGTTTGGAAACCCAGATCTCTTTGCAGAAGTCCAGTATTAAAGTTTAACAGAAGAGCAAGCACATTAGTGCCTTATCTTTAGGGTCCTAGCTGGTGGGTCCGGAGTCATTGCAGCCCACTCCTGTGAGCCTCCCAGATGTAAAGAGTGGACAAAGTTGTGCATGTGCATGTGTGCGCACGTGCATGTGTGCGTGGCTTAATGTGCTAGCTCTGAGTTTTAGCATATGACTTCTGTCAATTCACAGTTTTTGTTGTTTTCATTATTTTGTTTCTTCAGTCTCTTTAAGCCAAGCACATGCAGTGAAAGGAAGAACTACTCACAGTAGATGTAGCCCACTTTTGAGCTGGCTTAGCAGCACCAAGGTGGTTGAGTTAATCAAGTTGGGATGTTTTTAGCTACCACAATTAGCAAAAGAGAAGTTGGAGAAACAGAATGGTCATTGTGCTGGTACCCTGGACATGGAATGAATGTTACCAGTTTCTAGTTTTCTTGGAACTAGCAAGGCTCTCATGCCTTACTAGTGTGATAGGAAGTTGGACCATGGTTCCTATTAAGTGGCAGAAAAAACAGAAGAAAAAAGACTAAAATCAATAGCTTATTTTATTTATCACATGTGTCAGCTTTTGCTTGATGTTGAAAGACATTAAGGAATAAAGGTGCTGTTGATCACTATATAGAGTTGCTTTGAAATGGTATTGCATAGACAGGGAATTAGGAACTGGAGCACCAACTGATGAGTAAAAGTGTACAAAGGAACACAGAAAGCCAGGCATGGTGGAGCACACCTGTAATCCTAGCTACTTGGGAGACTAAGACAGGAGGATTATGAGTTCCAGGCCAGCGTAGGCAACTTAGTGAGACTCTGTCTCAAAATAAAATTTTAAAAAGGGATGGCGAGGTAGCTTAGCAATAGAGCACTTGCCTGTGGTGTTTGAGGTCCTGCATTTAATCCCCAGTACCCAAAACAAATGAAACAAAATCCGCATGAAATATCTTGTAAAATTTATAAAATTTCCACATTGCTTTTAATAGTAGCACCTCAGCTCCATCAGGAGGGGACTAACTCCCTATACACTGGCTCATCCACACAGCAGAATTTGTGAGGCTGTCAGAAAAAGCATGAGCAAGGGCTCTGCACTGATATGGAGTGATCTCTACTGTGGAGTTATGGGGGGGAAAAAAAGATACCAAGCAGAGGATAGTATGCTGCTTTTGTGCAAGAAAGGGAGGATTGTAAATACATACCAACATTTGCATATGTTTGGAAGTAGAAATAGTACAATGAAAAAAACTAAATTAAAAACTAACACGAAGAATATAAGGGAAGAAGGGATCAAGGTAGAAGAGACTAGGAAAGAAACCATATTTCCCTGAATACACCTTGATATGTACTTTGGTTTTGGAATCATGTAAAGTTTTGACGGGCTGGGATTTAGCTCAGTTGGTAGAGCACTGCGCTGTAGTCTCTGAGGTCCCAAGTTCAATTCCCAGCACTGCAAAAATGGGAGAAGGACCTGGTAATCCACTCCCAAGGCAATCCCTAAACAGCCATTGAAAACCCTATGAGGGTCACTATGAGTCAGATACCGACTCAACAGCACTTAACAACAACAACAACAAAGTTTTGACACCATACTAAAACAAATCACATCCCCAGAAGCACACACACCCTGACACATACACACATGCATACATGTAAAATGAGAAAATAAGTGGTGTGACCATGTAGATAAAAGAATTATTCCAACTGGCCTTAGAACACAATATTTTTACTGTGCATTTTTAGTAAGATATACTGTACTCTAAGGACAGAGGAACCTGCTGCTGTACCACTATGGCATCTGATCCCATTAGATCTGGGAAGCTGAGCTGGGTGAGACCTGGTTAGTCCTTGGATGGGAGACCACCACGGAATACCAGGCTTGGGAGAAGGACCTGGCAGCCCACTTCCAATACTATCAGCCATCAAAAACCTTATGGATAGCAGAGAAGCACTGACACAGTGCTCAGCATATAGCACAGTATTGGGAAGTGTTTCTTCTGTTGTACAGAAGGTTGCTATGTACCCGACTTGATGGCACCTAACAAGAACAACAAGGACAGAGAAAATGATAGCCAAGTTTAAATTGGATTTGGGAGTCTTACTGCTTGTAGTCATATTGGTGTATGGTCAGGAGTTAAGGTTTTTTCCATCTAAGAGGAAAAAAGGCCTAAAATTTTAAAAATTATTTAAAATATCTGAATTAAATTTGAATTATACATATTAGTAATAGTTTATCTTTCCTTTTTAAAGAAAAACACATGTCCTAGATCTGTCCACTGAAACGGTCAAAAGTCAAGACAACATTGAAAACTAAATAACAAAGAGCACCCAGATTGGGGCTGAGTGTTCACATCTCTCTCTCTCCCTCCCTCCCTTCCCCCGCCCTCTCATGGATACATACAATTTCCTTAGAGAAATATCTAGCTTTAGGTCTGGGATGGGAACTATATCTGGTGAGTCTAGAATACATAGCCCAAGGTGACTGGTCATTTCAGGAGGGTGTGGGAACCAGTTTGAAGGGTTCCCATTGGCCAGAGATGGACTGATTGATAATGAGAAAATATGCAAAAAATTCTGTGAGTTACAGTGACCACAAATAAAATGACTAGCATCCCTGTGTTATTGCTATGAAGATCATTTTAGACTATTTTGAATGATAATAAGGAATATTCATTTGATTTGGTAGGTCTTGGAAAAGAGTCATAATATAAGATGGGAAGTTAGAGTTCACATCTTTCTCCCCTTTCCATTAGGTTGGTATCTGACCTCATGATGACCTTTACTGAGACAGGACAGGACATACGCAGCCTTGCATTCTTTTCATCTACTATGTCAGCTTTACGTCCTCAGTAGAGCTGAAATCTGGGTTCTGAGACTCCAGAGCCCTGGATGCCAGTCCCAGCTCCTCTTCCTGCTCCTCAGCAGCCTTTGTCTCTGAAGCTTGCTGAGTGTTGCTTCTCTAAAATAAGATCATGTAGTAATGATTTACATGCGTCCTGTCTGCCCCTGGGAACTGTGAGGAACAATGGCTGACCTCTAAGAGGCCTTCCTCCTTGTTTATACCTTGAATTTTCAATATTTTCTCCCCATTATCACATTCTTAAATAGGCACATTTATGAAATTTCATTGCAGGTTGGAATTGTTTCAGCTATACCTAGAAAAAAACATATTGCTGGTTCATTACCAACGATGAGATGGGGAAGTAATATGCTTTGTCTTCTTTATTTCTTTCAGCCATGGAATTCCACGAACACCTGCACAGCATAGGCACCAAGGAGGGTCTAAAGGAACGAAAACTGCAGAAAGCAGTGGAGAGCTTTACCTGGAACATTACCATCTTAAAGGTACCCAGAGTTGTTTCTGAGGCTGGCGATGTTGCAGCTGTTTTCAACTTGCTTCTTCCCCTAAGGATCACGTTTCCTGCACTGTGCATTACCAGCCATTGAGGTGTAGCATGATCACAAAAATCATGGGACAAACTTCATCCTTGGAGCATCTGCAGCACAGTAGCTGGGTGTTAGGACCAGAGGCAGCACACGGGACTCCATGGTGGGCACACTGTGGGTTCTAGTGGAGGGACAAAGGACCTTCTTATTTTATCCTGGAAGCACTTTAAAGTGCATAAATGCCAATCGCTATATGTGAAGTAGAAATATTGAGTATAGGAGAATAATTGGAAATTTAAAGATTCTATTTACTCAAATGTTTTTAACACTGAAGTACAATCACAGTCTTAATAACAGAACCCAGGAAAACATAAAGGAACTATGTGGAGCATAATCAAAGGAAACATGTGAAGGAATTGTCATTTGAGAGAAAATTTCCTTCAAGGGAGAAGCCACTCTTGAAGTTATGCTTTTGATTATTAAATTAACTGGTTTTAAGATTATATTAATTTTATTATGAAAGCAATACATTTAATTAGAGAAAATGTCAAGAGAAGAATAAGCAAATGTGCACATAATCCCACCACTCAGAGACAGTTGTTGTTAGCTGTTGTCAAGTCTGGTTTGACTCATAGTGACCCTATGTACAACAGATGAAACATTCCCTGACACTGTGCAGTGCCCGGCACTATTGCCAGTACTTCTCTGCTATTCATAAGGGTTTCAATGGCTGATTTTTGGGGATCAGAATGCTGGATCTTCTCTAGCCTACAGCACCCAGTATTCCTCGGCAGTCTCCTGTCTAAGTACTAACCAGGCCCAACCCTGCTTAGCATATGAGATCAGACTCCAGGGTGGTACAGCTGACATAATTTTTAAAATAATAATGTGTGTATGTACCCTCAAACTATTTTTTCAGTTTTATCCCAATAATTCTTACTATTCTTCTCAGTGTTTGGGAACAGGAATAATAATAACACAGAGAAGTTATTTCATTCTAGATCTTGGACAACTAAATGTAAAATTACTATCTGGCATTCGCCGTCCAAACTTTATGCTCAGATGAATTCAAGACTGTAAAGACATTATCAGAGCTGCCTCTTTTAGTTTCCTCATTCCCCCTCAAGTTAAAAGATCCATCTCTGCAGCTGACAACAGTGTTCTGACTTGATTTAATAAAAGGTCTCCCTTCCAAAGCTAGCCAACTTGCATTTTCTTATGTTAAACCCCTACTCTTTTTGGTAATTAAAATAATTTTTCTTGACGTCTTCAAGCACTTCCCTTCCTACACATGTACTTTTTTTATATGTATCTCTAGATCTTCTGCTTAGAATATAACCCTGATGGTTTGCAGTTCAGTAAACAGCAGACAAGAATTTACAATGAAAAGGCTTTAAAACATGCTGATTCACTCCCTATCAGAGGTAGGGGATATACCACAGATTTCCTACAAACCTCAGGAGAAAAACTAGCACAGTACTTTAAGTCCTGTGGTAGGAACAAATGCTCGTTTTGCTTTCATTTTATTATAGGAAAGTATAGACTTAGAGACCAAGCTTTCACCAACTAACTATTCTTCCTCCTCAAGTGTGGTCTGGGACCCAGCAGCCTGGGCCCCACCTGGGAGCTGTTACTGTAGGGACAGAAAGCTTCTCCTTCACCCTCAGAAGGTTCACTGGAATGAACTGAAAATAGATGGACCCATAGGGAAACGGTATACAAAGTTACTTACTATGTGTGTGTGAGGGGGGCAATCATAGCAGTGTGATTCCCCAATAACTCAGTGAGGTTCTGGTGCTTATACGCTCTTCTTCATAGAAGAAGGGGGTTTGAAATGTGAGACAATTTTGAGGGGCCATAAATTATTCTGGGTGAATGAATGGGCTCAATGTTCAGACAATGGTAAATAAATGATTCTCTTGGGGAATTGGACAGCCCTAGGAGTTGGACAGAATCTTGTCCCAAAACTTTCTACTGTGGCTCCATTCTTTAATCTTCCTTCCTTCAGGTATGAGTTTAGTTCATGAAAACTCAGGGAAGGGACTAAAACTAGTTGTTTTATTCTTTGGAGGGTCTGATCTTTACGCAGAGGTAGGAATATCAGATTACAGCTTCTTCCAGCATCTGCTGCCCGTTAAGGGTCTTTAATTTAAAATAATTAGCATACCAGGGTACCCTATTTTGGGGTGAAATTCCTTGGACTCCTTCATGAGAAATGTAGAATTGCAAGTCCCTCCACAGATCTGCTGTATCTGCATTTTTATAAGCTCCCTAGGTGATTCTTAGGTGCACTAAAGTTTGAGAATCACTGGGCTAAGAGCCACTGGAAATGAGAGCCTGACACATCCATTAATGAAAAACAGCCAACATAATGTACCATATTTCAGAAATAGGTAATTGAATCAAATAGCTGTACCAAAGAAACAACTTTCTTTTTGAATTATGTGCAGAAAAGAGAATTAATGACTCAGATTTGTGTTCATATGGAAATAAATGTGCAGAATGGGGTAATGGGTCTTTTTAAATTTCCACAATACTCCAGATGGTGTTTGAGTTTGGTAGAACCTAAGTGAGGAATAGAGAGGAATTGGAGAGATCTGTGTGTCCTTTCTGCCTCATAGAAGGACTGTTTCCACTCTTTTATTTTAAAAGTTTAAACTTTCTTTAGAAGATTGAGTGCTCATGGGGTATAAAATGTGACTTTGGCCTGAGTTGAGCTCCTAGCATTTTCCTGGTGGGAAGGAATGGGATGCCCTGAGTTCCTCCATAGACTGGGGAGATGGCAGCCCTAGGAGCTCCATGTGGTGTGCAGGGGACACTGGGTGCCTCCTGGTGACTCAGGGAGGGCTTCAGTGGGTCCAGATATGGAGGAAGAGGCCAGCAGAGGAGGCCAGGACATGGGAATTACCTCGGGTGCTTAAAAATGCATCCCTGGGCCCCACCCACACCCCTGGCCCAGAATCTCAGGCATAGAACCCAGGAATCTGCTGATGTCATAAGTTCCTTGAGGATTTTGAGACATCAAAAAGTAAAGTACTCTTGCTCTAGAATTAAAAGTATCTTTTCTGATACATTGCTCTCCTCATTTGAACCACAAAGGAGACAGGGTGACCAAGAATCCTGTCCTGGGCAAACCAGGACCTCTGGTTCCCCTGAGAGCAGGCTCCCTGTCAGTAAGAAAGTCCTATGTCTTACGGATATTTATCCTCAGTTTTTTGACTCTTTGTTTTGTTTTGTTTTTCAATCTGGAGAATTGTTTTAAATAACAGACATGAACATAGGAGAACTAAAGTCATCTGTGATCATCACACTCCAAATTACCCACTGCTGGCCTCTTGGCATATTTACTTCCAGTTATTTTTTCCTTGAATAAAAAGCAGTGAATTGTTTCTGTAAATTCATCTGCACTGTAAAGAATTTTTTTGATGGAGAAAAGATAAAACTTTTTAAATGACCTCACATCCTCCCTCTGAGAATAGAACCTTTATTAAACATGAGTGAGTTGTTCTAGGAGCCTTTTAAGCATGCGTATGTGTGGAGGGATGGATGGATGGGGATAATTTTACTGAGTCTGAGTCATACCTTTTTTCACAATTTTGACATCTTTAAAATTAGTATGTATCTCGTAGTCCATGGCATCTGCATTGTGTCATAGTTATGTTGGTAATGATTTTTCGTTCTTGGTGGTACATAAAACATGGTATGTCTCACAAGCCCTCATGTATGAGATGTGATAAAATAAGGCATAACAGTAGACAAACTTCTACAGTAACTTCTCTTTGTAATTTTTTTAAAAGTTTACTAAATTTTATTTTACTTAATTTAACAGAAGAAAATGAATAATAGTAGAGCTAAATGAATTGGTGAGAAATTTTTACTATAAAAGACACTTATTCCTAAAAGTTCTCTCCAAAGTTAAGAAAAGAGATTATGAAAAATGTTTGTAGGAGTCATTTCATTGGTTTTTTAAAAGCTACATGTTTCAGTTATAAATCTTCTGCTGTGAAAGATGAGATTATTATGAGCGTGGTGTGGTGGCATACACCTATAATCCTAGCACTTGGTAGCTGAGGAGAAAGATCATGAGTTCAAGGCTAGCATGAGCTATATATTGAGACCTTGTCTCAAAGGGAATAGTAATAATATTAGAATTAGTATTTCTAGGTGGGAAATTAGGCATATTGTTATTTTTCCACTGCCCAACACTATAATCCATATACTTATTGGTATAAATTCAGTATTTAAATTGGTTTGCTGTCACCACCATTGTAAGAAGTCACCCCTAGTTTTCCTGCAATTGAAGAGAATGGCAGGGAGAAGAGAGAAAGCTTGGCTGGGATGTGAGACATGCTTTAGATCCTTGGGTGCAGCTTCCTCTTTTTGTAGTGTGTAAAATGTCCTGTTCTAGGGTTCTTGCTACATAACTAGGAGGGCTTAATTCATTCCCACAGGCTTTCAATTGCTTGTTTGATTCCACCCTCAAGAACTCACTCCCATTAGATAGTCAGCATCATCCTGGGCTTTTTATTGATACTGTTATTGTTGTTGTTTTGTCAACTTTATTTGACAATAAATCAAATTGAATAATCAATAAATCAATAAATCAGTTGAAACAATTTCAAGTGTAAAACTTAATGAGTTTTCACAAGTGTATCTAGCCATGCAGCCTTTCCAGTGTTTCTGTCATCCTCCAGAATTCCTTTCTGTCCCTTCATAGTGAAACCTGCCATGTTGGCAAGTACAGATCTGATTTCTCTCTCTCCATTTTCACCTGTTCCAGAATGTCATATAAATGGAATTATACGCACTCTTTTGTTCCTGACTTCTTTCATTTAACATAATGCTCTCTAGATACATCCAAACTGATAATGTTTCAAGAATCCTTTTTACTGCCCAATAGTATTCTGGTATGGATACGATACACTGTTTATGCATCCACCAGCTGATGGACATTTGAGTTTTTTCCACTTTTTAGCTGTAATGAATAAAGCTACAGAGAACAAAGCTATGATGAACATTCACATCCAAGTCTTTATAGGGGCATATGTTCTTCTTCTTCTTGGACAAATATCTATGAGTAGAATTGTTGGTCACATAGTAAGTGTATGTCAGACTTTGTAAGAAACTGCCTACCTGGTTTACCAAAATAACTTCCATTTTGTATTTCCCTCAGCAGTGTTTTGAGAGTTTCACTTGCTTGGAACATCCTTGCTATCACTTGGAATTGTTGGTTTAGCCATATTTATATGTATAAAGGTTGAGCAGTGTGTGTGTGTGTGTGTGTGTGTGTGTGTGTGTGTGTTTAATTGATGGTCTTAATGTAACTTTATATTTTTTCTGCTTAAGGTTTGTTAAGATTCTTGGGTATATGGGTTTATAATTTTCAACAAATTTGGAAACGTTTTATCTATTATTTCCTCCTTCTGTAACTTAAGTTATACACATAACACTGCTTGATATCATTCTCCAAGAAACAGATGCTCATTTGTGTTTAAGTCTTTTTCTGTTTCTTAAAAATTTTGATAGCTTTTAGTATATCTTCAAGTAACGGTGTTTTATCTTCAAGCAACATTGCTGTCTTCTGTAGTATCTGACTTGCCATCCATCATATCCCGTCTATTTTTTATTTCTAATTTCCTGTCTCTCTCCTTTATGCTCCTCATGTCTTCTGCCTTCTCGTACATATGTCATACTTTTACAATAGCTGGTTTAGAGGTCCTTCCTCTCCACTGTTCTGCCCCTCAGATTCTAGCCACCACAGCCTTCCTGAACCTGACAGGTCTGCTGGCTCTGTGTGGTTTAGCTGTCTGGCACTGCACCTGGGTACTTCATGAGAGGAGCCAGACACTCTGGGTGGAACCCTGTCTCTCAGGCAGCACCAACTCTCACCATCAGGAAGTCACTGTTTTCCACATTTTGTCCAGCTTTCTAATGTGTATCAGCCTCATTCCTGCCTTTTCCACCATCCCTTCTTTCCTCCCTTTCTGTGTCTCCCCCTTCTCCAGGCAACTGTGTCCAGGAAGGAATTGTCCTCTAGCTCAAAGATGGCCACTTTCAGTAGCTGTTCCAGTTCCTGCTTATATGTAGCAAACTTCTTCAAAACTAGTGGCTAAAAACAGCTTATTATTTCCTATGATTCTGTGCATTAGCTGGGTTTAGCAAATGGTTTTCCTTCTCCATGTGGTGTTGGCTGGGGTCACTCATGAGGCATTTTTCCTCTGGGAGCTCCCCTGGGCCTGGAACATAAAGCAGGCTTTACTCACATGACTAGCAGCTTACCTGGGGGCCAGGGCAGCTGGGCTTTTGTAGCATCTGTACCACATCTTAAAGAAAGCTGGTTGCAATTCAAGATGTCTTTCAGATGAAAGCTGCTAACCTAACTCTCCCCATCCTGGGCTGCTCTGCTCTCAGAAGTAAGACTGATAAGAAAACCCTGAAAGTAATTGGAGATTTGTTCTCTTTAGGAACATATGACTTCTGCCAAAAATTAATCAATAAACCAGACATTACTCTAGATTTCCTTCATTTTATTGAGGTGCAGTGCTTACCTCAAAGACTTGAAGACTAGCATTTGGTTCTTCTCTGAAAATTACTGTAGTAGTCCAGTGGTGATGACTTTTTCTTAGACATGTGGATGCTCATATGCTTTAGTTATTTTGTTTATTATCGGTGATGGAATATGGTGCCAGTTTTCCTGAAAAGCTATGCTTCACTGGACATGGTTTCTCTCTTTAGTGTGTAAAAACACAGAGTGGCTCAGAAGCTCAGACTACAGTAGTGTTCATCAACTAGGCAGGCTGTTCTTTCTGACCCATTTAAAACACAGTAAAACCTCAAACATTTGGATCTCAGTAATGTGGAATTTGTAATTATTCAGCTAATGTTTGATTATGCAGAAGGTACCCTTAAAAGATTACTAGTGCGAAGGAAGTACTTACATGTGAGCTATTTCTCCTGGTGTTCTCAGGGGCATTTATAATCACGGTCCTGGACATGCCCAAGCCCTTTCCTGCCCTTCTGCCAGGGACCAGCTCAGCCATACCTCCTCTGCAGTACTGCCTGGGAGCCCCCACTTTCTGTCTTAGTTGAAGAAAACATGAAATTGTTTCTTGGGCAAATGGCATTCCTTCTGAATTTAAATTAAATGCAGTCTTTCATTTGAAATTTAAAATTATCAATATATGCACCAACCTTTAGTAAGTTGGGGAATAACTATAGATGTGGTAAGAGCCTAGTTGTGGGAAAGTGCGTGCGAGGAGACCAAAGACGCGAAGATTGTCCTCAGATGGGACCCTCCATTCCTGCATAATGGAGACTCTGCTTTGTACAATTGGAACATCTCTTTGGATTAAGGAAATAAATCCAGGGCCAGGAGCTGTGTTTACAGTGTATTCTCTCCCCACCCTCAGCAGCACTGCACTGTCAGGGGAGGTTGGGCAGAGAGAAAACGGCCTCCTGGCTGTGGTGAGACTGGTCACTTACAATTCACTGCAGCCCTGGCAGACATGAGTGAAGGTGAGGGGAAGCCACAGAATAGAAGTAATTATACAATTGAACAGTCCTCATATCCTGTAGAAAAGCACATGCCCTGTTGCCCTAGCCTTAGGTGACTGATGATCAGGGATGTTTTTTCAAGTATAAGGTTTATTGAGATGTCAGTGGGAGGTAGGCTTGACCAAGCTAGGAGGCCTTCCTTGGCTAGGTCTCAGCAATCCACACTCCTTAGCTAGGTCCCAGCTTGTCACAAAGGACCGCTGGAAAAGGGAGCCACTGAAGCATAATGAAGGGCAGTTCACAGTCTGCAGCCAATGCTCCCACAGCCCTTTGTTCTTTGTTTACTTGTTCCTCATTTGACATCTATAAGTTGGAAATCTGTATCTCTTTCTTTATTTAATCACAGTAAGAGTGAATTGTCTATACAATCATTAGCATGCTAAGTACATTAAAAACATGGTAGAAGTTGCCTTTGCTTGCTTTAAAATGCTTTATGCAATATGTGAGGTTTAATTTGCTGTAGTTGGGGCCCCATGGTTTACTTATCTAAAAGGAAAACAAGACACACACAGTAAACGGGGGTATGCTTAGACTTTGCTTAGACTCTGTCTTGGGCAAGGTTCCCTAATCTCTCAAAAACTCAGTTTCCTCATTATAAAACAGGGATAATAAGAGCATCTCCCTCACAGAATTAAGAAACTGTCATTAGATGGTCTTAGTAAATGGCTTAATACAGCATCTAACACAAGTAGTCACTCAATAAAATTGTAACTAATGTTCCCAGAAGACTTTGCTGGGATATGTTCCTTCATATTTTGTCTTGGACATATTGTGAGCTCTGTGGTTTCAAACTTAGTACTATAATTACATTCATAGCCCTTTTGAGTCAGTTCAAATTGTAGTTGTAAGAAATGTATTAAATTATTCCCACAGCATTTAAAAATTTTTTTTTTTATTTTTCTTGAACAGTTTTAAGTACAAAGCAAAATTGATAGGAACGTTCAGAGGTTTCCCGTATCCCACCCGCACACATGCGTATAATCCCTCACCAAGAGTGGTGAACCTGAATTGACACATCATTATTGCTCAAAGACTATAATTTGTTTTGGAATTTTCTTGATATTGTACATTGAATGGGTTTGAACAAATCAATAATGATATATATCCTCTTTCTTATTTTATTTTGTTTTATGATTATTTGTGGTGTTAAGGATCAAGCTCAGGGCCTCACATATGTTAGACAAGGGCTCTTCCACTGAGTCATCCCCCAACTCACCATTTTTTTCAAATTTATTTTTTTATTGCACATATTTAAGATTTACCACTTGATGTTTATACCCGTTATTATGGTCTCATACAAGGTATTATCATTCCCCTCACCTTCACTCACGTCTTCCAGGGCTGCAGTGAGTTGCAAGTGACCAAATTCTCTATGTTCTGCCTACTTATCCCTCCCTCCCTGTAGTCCCAGGCCCCAACCATCTGTTTCCTATATCCATACTTTTGCTCTTGAAGGAGGGCTGGGCATTTGACCTGTGATGCTGAGCACTTATGAAATACTGGATTAAAACATACTAAGTTTGTATATGAGTCTCCCATCACTAAAAGTAGTTAATAACCACAAAATAGTTACTAAAAGGCACCATGTTTGTGATTGCATACTGTTAACATGCCAGGTATATTACCAGTGCAGAAATGGTAACTTCCTGTCAGCCAGGCTTTTATTTCCTGTCATGAGATATGTGTTGGAATTTTGCAGGTTCACTTCTCTGGTTTTCATTGCAGAAGACACTCAGATGAGAGGCAGCAGAGGAACTCTAGACTTGTGTGCCATCATCTCAGAGTGACATGGAGGGTACTTTAGGCCTCTTGGAGACTTGAAGCACAGTAGTTTAGCTGTGAAACCCGACACATGCAAATCTAGTTGCCAAGCAGAGGCCAACACATGGTTTGGGACCGGGCTCACTTAGAGTAGAAGTCTGTCTTTGTGCTGTGCCTTGGTGCTATCTAGGTATCTGCCAGAGTCAGTATCACTGCTTTGAGGAGCAGATGGTGTCAGTGAGGGTACCTAAAATCTGTGTTCTTCTCTGTGTTTCTAGTGGATAAAGTAGCCAGGAAGGAGGCAGCATAGGTGAACCTTCTTAGGTTGGAGATTGTGGCTACAGAACTACCCAGAAATTTTGTGTGGGCCTGACATGCAGAGGTCAAAAGCAGATACTAATGACTTACATTCTTGTTTGCATTAAAACAAAAATATTTGAGTACTTTTGTGCTTCTCTTAGACTCCCAAATGGTATCAGTATCATCTTTCTCTTTCTTCTCGCTGCATGTGATTTGGAAAAGTGTTTGCTGGCCCCAGGAAAGAGCAGGTGGCCACTTTTGCTCTCTCCAGCCCCCACCCCTGCAGCCATTGCACAAGCTGGTGGCAGAGGTCAAAGGAAGTCTCTGTGACTACGCTGGATCACTCACTTCTTGAAGTAAGGCAGCTCTGTTTTCCCCTAATAGTTTGACAAGAGGGCTTTGTAAAAATTAACTGGAGTGTGCAATTCCTCTAGATCTGGATAAAAGTGATGAATTGGGATTGTTAATTTTAGTTTAAAAATTATGACATATTAACAGATATGCCTTGAAATATTTTTAATATATTAAAAGCTGATACATCTTTTGTGGTCATATGGAAGGTTGGGTGGCTAGCCAAGTGCAGAGTACAGCTGAGATGTTGGCTTGTGGTTTGGCATCTGCTGTCTTTCCTTTCCTGGCTTCTCCCAGCCTCTGATCCAGTCCCAGGTAAGCCATAGGCACAGCAAAAGTCTCAGAGTCATGGGATCCAGCCACTGCCCTCAGTGACATCTTCTAAGTATTGCTTTCCAAGCCTGAGTAAGAACCTTAAATATTTTGACCTAAGGTTGTTATAACTCTTTCAAGATGAAAATACAATAAAGTTACAGAGTTCAAAACGATGTGTGAAACTGAATAAAGTTTGAGTTTTTCAACTGAAAACACAGCCAAGCCAGTTTGTAGAAGGAGTCTGCAATACTGTGCACCCTGTGTCAGTGGGCAGAAGGGTTTCACCTGCACTCTTTAGAAGTCTTTTGAAGCATGACATGTGCATACTGTTACAGCAAGCCATCACCTCCGTCTGAGCTCCAAGACATGTCAGACAACTAGTTTTAGATTCATAGAACAGAATACAATTGGTGACCAAGTTCAGCAGCTCCTCAAACCCAGATGTGTTTCTTATGGAGGTTCTTTTGTGTTGTTTGGATGATGACTAAGCACCTACCTTGTCCATTCGAGACACCATAACAACATGTGTGAGTTTGGGAAACATAAAATTCAACCATATAACGACCCCGTTCTTACCACATAAATTACCCTACACCATTTTTGTTTTTAAATAACCTATCATCCTGTAGCAGATCTATATATGCTGACACAGAAAGATCACCAAGTCATGACTTCTGGGAAGAAAAAGAACTCAAAAAACAAGATAGATTGCTTATTCCCATTTACATAATAAAATAATAAAAATACCTATGAGTAATATATGTACATAATAAAATAAAATACCTATGAGTAATATATGTACACATAGAGAAAAAGATAAAACACAGTTTGGGGAGCAGTTATGGATATTTAAGAGGAGACTTATAGTTTCTTCAATTAAATTTATTTTAACAGATGCTTACTGATCCCTTACTGTGTACCTGGCATTTTTCTAAACTCAGCAGTGATCAGGAAATACAAAACTCTGCTCTTATTGACTTCACTTTTAATGAGACAGAC
Source organism: Pedetes capensis (assembly GCA_007922755.1). Lineage (NCBI taxonomy): Eukaryota > Metazoa > Chordata > Mammalia > Rodentia > Pedetidae > Pedetes > Pedetes capensis. Next base: position 39,555 of record VMDO01017997.1, read on the forward strand.
AATAAACAAAACAACAGAGAATACCAGATGGTAGTAAGTGTTGTGAAAAGCAAGGCAGGAAAAGGGTAAGTAGAATTGTGGGTGGGAGTTCTGATTTTAGGTAGAGTTGTCCTCAAGGTAAGTGCCACTGTAAAGGAATTTCAGAATCAAGACCTGAAGGACATAAGAGAGCAAGCCAAGTGCGTTTCTGGGGCCTTGGTGCTTTCTAGGCGTCTGCCAAAGTCAATCTCACTGCTTTGGGGAAGAACAGTGAGTGCATAGACCCTTTTTTTTTTTTCTTTGGCGGTACTGATGGTTGAATGCAGGGCCTTGCACCTGCATGCTCTGCAAGTGCTGGACCACTGAGCTGCACCCTCAGCCCACTTTTTAACTTTTTGAGACAGGGTCTCGCTAAGTTACACAAACTGCCCCTGGTCTCAAACTTGCGATCCTCCTGCCTTCGCCTCCCAAGCTGCTGGGATTATAGGCATGCGCCATCGTGCCCAGCTGAGTGCATAGACCTTAAGGCCCACATCTGGAGGCCCCATTGTGACTGTGGAACATTTAGGAGCCCAGTGTAATGAAGGCTGGACGAACAAGGCAAGGAGATGCAGGGGATGAAGATAGCTGTGGGGCAGGTCATATAGGCCTATAGGCAAGTACTTTGATGCTCAGTGTCAGTTATTTCACTGGAGTTTTAAGCAGAGGGAAGGTGTATTCTGACTGTGTTACTGTGTGACTGTGTGACTGTGTTAGAATTGTAGCACTCTGGCTATCATGCTGAAATGAGAGAATAAGGAAGACCAGTCAGAAGGGTACTGTCATAAAGCCAGAGAAAGAGAATAGTGTCTAAGACTGCCGTGGTGGCAGAGAGGATGGTAAGAAGCAATTGGATATATATATACAGACACATATATATGTTGTTGTTGTTAGGTGCCATCAAGTCGGTATCCGACTCACAGTGACCCTCATAGGATTTTCAATGGCTGTTTTGGGATTGCCTTGGGAGTGGATTGCCAGGTCCTTCTCCCATTTTTGCGGTGCTGGGAATTGAACTTGGGACCTCAGAGACTGCAGCGAAACGCTCTACCAACTGAGCTGAATCCCAGCCCCACACACACATATATATTTCGTTTATATGTGAATTATATATTCCATATATGTGAATTATATATATATATCATATGTGTATATATATTTCATATATGTATGTGTATATATTTCATATATACATATGTGTATATTTCATGTATATGTGTGTATATATACATATATAAAAATATGATTTGAAGATTGACACAATAGAAGCTGCTGGCAAGTGAGATGAGGGATGGAAAGAAAGAGTCAGTGACAACACCAGTGTCTTTGGTCCAAGTGACTGCAAGAATGGAGTTGCTTTTATTAAGTAGAAGCTGGTTGTAGAGGAAATAGCAGGATATCAGGAGCTCATTTGGGACATGTAAAGTTCAAGAGAATATGCTAGGTACGCGTTTTCAACAAGGAATCACTAATTTTCATTAACAAAAGTAATATTACAGTAGAAGACAATGAAACTGAAAATAGGAAACGAATAGAGAAAATCAACAAAACCAATATCTGGGTTTTTAAAAATTAAACGTAAATAAAATCAATAAGCTTCTAGCTTTTCTTCTAACTAAGAAAAGAAAAGAGACAAACTTATTTATGTCTACAATGAGAGAGAGGAGTACATACAGATCCTATGGACATTAAAAGAATAATAAAAGAATATCTTAAATCTTCTGTGAGAACAAATTTGATAACCCACATGGAGTGGACCAATTCCTTGAAAAGCACAATCTGCAAAAAATCGGATTAAAAAGAAGTAGGTAATCTCAATAATTTCTATTAAAGAAATTGAATTAATAATTAATAATTTTCCCAAACAGCACCAGCCCAGGTACCTTCATTGGTGGATTCTACTAAACATTTAAGGAAGTAATTATATTAATTCTGTACAATCTCCAGAAGATAGATATAGAGTGAATACTTCCCAGTTCATTCTACAGACCAGCATTACACTGACACCCAAAGCAGAAAAAGATAAAGAAAAGAAAACTGCAGATGACTATCTCTTATAAGCATAGACGAAAAAATCCTCAACAAATATTAGCAAGTAGAACCAATGATGGATAAAAAGAATTATATACCACAACCAGATGGGATTTAAAGTCAAGTAATGTAATCCATCACATCACCAAGGTGAAGAGGAAATATTGCATAGTTATAGCAATAGATATAAAAAAAATTTGACAAAATCCAATACCCATTCATGAGGAAAACTCTCAGGAATAGAGGGAAACTTCCTCACTTGATAAAGAATATTTAAAAAACCTATAGTTAACATCATACTTAATGGTAAGAGCCCCAGAGCTTTCCTGTAAGATCAGCAACAAAACAAAGATGTCCCTTCTTACCACTCACCAGAGTTTTTAGCATTGTATTAGAAGTCCTAGCTAATGCAATAAGGCAAGAAAACTAAATAAAAAAGTATACAGATTGAGAAAAAAAATAAAACTGCCTTTATGCACAGATGACATAATTGTCTAATGTACAAAATCTGAAAGAATCAATAATAGCAAAAACATCCTGGAGTAGTAAAATAAGAACTTATAGCAAAGGTGTAGAATACAAATTTAATATAAAAGTATCAATTGATCTATATACCAACAAGGAACAAATGGAATTTGAAATGAGAAAAACACATTGCTGTTTATAGTAACATCCCCCTCAGATTAAACCCTTAGATATATAGCAAAATATATACAAAACTTATGTGAGGAAAACTATAAAACTGACAAAATTCAGAAGAAATAAATAAATGGAGAGTTATTACATGTTTATGGGTACAAACACTCAGTATTGTCAATATATCAGTTCCTCCCAACTTGATTTATAGAGTCAGTGCAATCCCAGTCAAAATCCCAGCAAATTATTTTGTGGATATTGACAGTCTGATTAGAAAGGGCAAGTCCCTGGGGGTGGGCCTTTGGAGATTTTACTTGGACTAGTCATTCCAGTAGTTCTCTGCTCCTGTTCTGCCATGATGTGAGGGTCTTTGCCAGAGGCAGCCACCACCACACCTGCCCCACCATAATTATGGACAGAAATCCTGTAACTGTGAGCCACTGGTAAGCCATTCCCCCCCATAAGTTTTTTTTTTTTTTTTGGTCGGTTCCTCTACCACAGCAATGAATGAACTGACTAACAACATCATATGTATTAGAGAATTATCAATTAAAACAATGGATTACCACTGCTTACCTATTAGAATGTCTAAATCCAAACATTGACAGCACTAAATACTGGAAGAATGTGGAGTAACAGGAACTCTCGTTCATTATTGGTGGGAATGCAAAGTAGTTCAGCCATTTGGGAAGATAGTTCGGTAATTCTTATAAAACTAAACATATTCTTACCATGTGATGCAGCAGTCATGCTCCTTAGTATTTACCCAAATGAGTTGAAAGTTTATGTCTGAACAATGACATATGTATAGCAGATTTCTTTATAGTTGCCAAAATTTGGAAGTAACCAAGATATATTTCAGTAGGTGAGTGGATTAATAAACTATGGCATATTGAAAAGCAAAGATGTCACATTGAAGACGAAGGTGCGTCTGACTCATGCCATGGTATTTTCAGTGGCATCATATGGTTGTGAAAGCTGGACTTTGAACAAGAGAGACAGAAAAAGAATTGATGCTTTTGAATTGTGGTGCTGGAGACGTCTATTGAATATACCATGGATTGCCAAAAGAACCAACAAATCTGTCCTAGAAGAAGTACAACCAGAGTGCTCCTTGGAAGCAAAAATGGCCAAACTGCGTCTTACATATTTCGGCCATGTAGTCAGGAGAGAACAATCCCTGGAG
>VMDO01017998.1:0-18112 GCA_007922755.1 Pedetes capensis
CTATCTTTTACTTAGTAGTATTTTTCTATATGTCCTTGGGTTCCAGTTCTGTTTAAGATAGAAACTTTTCCTGTAGTGGTCTTTGTTTTTATCTTGTTTGAACAATTACATGTGATTTCTAGTCCATTTATATTGACATTATTCTTATCTTCCCTCCCCCCCTTTTATTATGATCTGACCTTTGAGTAGGATTTTTCCTTCTTGTATTTCTGATTCATAGGGTTTTCAATGGCTGATTATTTTGGTATTATATCAGGAGTGGGCTGCCAGGTCCTTCTCCAATAGGCTGTGCTGTAGAATGTTTTAAACTCTACTTTTCTGTGATTATTTCATTTAGTTTGTTTCTCTGTGAATTTTACTCAGCCAGGTTCAACTGAATATTTGATGGTAGCTATTAGGCATTTAATCCTATGATTAAGGGTTGGGGGTGAAGCTCAGTGGTAGAGCACTTTGCCTAGCACGCAAACCACCTTGAATTTGATCCCTGGCCCTACGGTGAAAATGATCTAATCCTAATGTGAGAGGGCAACAGGCAGGAAGAAAGGGAATAGAGGAGACTGCAGCTGGCCACCTCCCAGCCTAGCCAGGTGTTTCCCATCCACGTGTAACATGAATATCAATGTGAACTTCTTGTGGGACAAAGGCTCTGGTCTGGCAGTCTGTGCCTCCCTGATAAATAATACCCTTACCATTAGCATATGTGCTAGAAGGAAACAGAGAATTAAAATCACTCCTTATTTCTACATTCATCCAGGAAGGATGATAAGACTGTGAGACATACATCACCCCCAGCAATCGAAAAGGACACTGTTTAATGGATTCTTTTCCCTTATCGAGACAGGTAGCTGCTTTGATTTCTAACTTTTTGAAATGCCTGCCTCTGAGTCCAGTCTTTGAAGACCCTGGGATCCATTAATCCAAGCACCAGGGATAAATGTTTCTTTCCTTCCCCTGAAGGCTCAAACCCCACTATAAAGATCACAGCAACTTTAGCTTGGGGTGGCAGCAGGCCTTTACTACTGCCCATCTTCACATCTCAGGGGTGCACTGCCTATAATGTAATCTAGGACTGTATTTTCTATCTTTACTAAATTTATTCTATACACTATAGTCTCTGTGTCTCATATAAATTCTTTTACACAAGGAAACACAGATGAACCGAGGTATCTGCTGCTCAGGAGGGGAAAGGCAATTGTTGCTGCTGGGGAGAGACCTGCCTGCCGCCAGCCTCTGGGACTACCACACTCTGGACCTGCTTTCTTATCCTGACCCATCTACCCATGCTCCATGCACATCCCTGATAACACTATGAGGAAGGATAATTCAGATTAGTGTAAAACAGTAGCTAGGAAGACATCACTGAAAATTACTCAAATCCTAAAAGAGTTCATTTTTTCTCACATAGTGACTATTCTACTCAAGTACATACTCAAATCCACAGGGGCTCACAGGGGCTTTGCATACCAACGGACCTGATAGCTTCCATGTATAAAATGTCCTTTCACAACTCACCAGTAATCTAATCCTTCAAGGTATTATTCCTCACCGATATTTGTATGCTAATCATGAACTTCTGGTTCAAAGGAAATCTTTTAGATACAACTAATAAATGAAATACATTGTTCTTGCAAACTAGAATAGATAATAGGTTTATTTTGATAAGAACAAGCTTGTCCTTTCAAAATGTAATGAAAAATACATTAAGCTGAAGCCCCTAAACTTACTTGGTTAATCATGAGACTGAACAAGGGAACGGTAAAATGCAGGTGCTTAGAGATGAAGTAAGGCCTGAAAAATGCTTTTTAAGTCATCCCACTAATGATGCTAATTTGAGTGCTTCACTCTGTGGGGAATATATTTTGGATTACTGTATTTTATTTCATTTATTTAATTTTTTAGAGACAGGGTCTTACTATGTTGGCTCAGCTGGCTAAGAACGTCTGGGCTCAAGTGATTCTCCTGCCTCAGTCTCCAGAGTAACTGGGATTACAGGTGTGCACCACAGCACCAGGGTACTGCCTTTTAAAGCAGCTGGGTTGGGTTTATATAGTACTAACCACACTTTTAACTGGTTGTCTTCGAAATGGTCAAATTCAGTTCAAGAAGTATTTACTTGACACTTACATGACTTGGTGCTAGAGATACAGACAGAAAAACAGTTGCTATTCTCCCAGGACCACCTGTTAGAGGGGTAGAAATAGGCCAGTATAAACAGAGGGGGTTAAATGGAACACCAAGGGATATGATTCATGACCCTGGTTCTAATAGCTACAAGAGAAAAAGACTACAATTTTTAAAAAGTATTCTTTCCACTTCTGGCTTCACCTACATTTTGTCTGCGAAAAGCTCAAACTGATGGATTGACAGAAGTTTCCATATGAGGATGTGGTTAAAAGTGCTAGGATGTCCACTTTGGCTCTTATGGCTTAAAAAATATTTTAGCCATAGGATACACAGCACAAAAAATACAAAAAAAAAAAAAATGAATTACGAGTCTGTGTTTTATTTCTCAGATATAGCATGTTAGGGCACTAATATAATTTAATCTCTAATTAAGTCAACAGAATAATTATATAAGTACAGTGTCACCTGAAATAAATTAAGTCCAAATCCCCTGATAGAGGATCCAATTAAAGACAAAAGAAAAGAAAAGGCAAGTACTTAAAGTTAAGTGCATTTTTATTTAACATTTATTAAACACCTTTTGAGTGATAAATGCTGCTCATGTGAGACCCTTTTGAGAAAATCACAGTATGTCTCTGAAAACTATTTGATTCAAAGCTCCTTTCAAAATATTAAAGAGAATTTCCTGTCATGGGTGTGAGTAGTTATAGGAGAACTGGAGGCAGCAGCCACTTCTGCACCATGAAACCAGAGAAAGACTTGGAAGATATCACAAGTACAATCTTATCCTCTTCACTCATTTCATCAGAGAGGGTCTGGGATGAGAGATGCTAAATGACGTGGACAGGAGTCCATAACATTATTTATTTATTTACTTATTTATTTATTGTTGGGTGTGGTGACACATGCCTGTAGTCCTAGCACTCAAGAGGCTGAGGTGAGAGGACTGATGTGAGTTTGAGATTGGCAAAGGATACATAGCAAGAACTTGTCTCAAAATAAAACAAAACACAAAACACAACAAGTGAACAAACAAAATATCCACCACCACCTACACCAAAAAGAAACAACCCCAAAAAACCCCAAAATTTCTTGAGACAGGGTCTCTCCATGTAGCTCAGGCTGTCCTTGAGTGGACCCTCCTGAATCAGCCTCCTGAGGGCTGGGATTATAGGTATATGCCAACATGTCTAGCTCTGATGGATAATCTTATATATCAGAAAATTAAGAAGCAGCTATTGAGCCGGGTACGGTGGCACACACCTGTAATCCCAGCAGCTTGGGAGGCAGAGGCCAGAGGATCGCAAGTTCCAGATCAGAGGCAGTCTGTGCAATTTAGGGAGACCCTGTCTCAAAAGGAAAAAAATGAGCTGGGGGGTGCAGCTCAGTGGTCCAGCACTTGCAAAGCATGCAAACGCAAGGCCCTGGGTTCAACCCCCAGTACTGCAAAAAAAAAGAAGCACCTATTGCAAGTTTGAGGTCAGTCTGGGCTATACAGCAAGTCTGAGGACAGCCTGAGCTACATAGTGAGATCCTATCTCAAAATAACAAGGTCTGGAGATATAGCTCAATAGTAGAATGGTTGACTGCCATGTGCTCAGCCCCCACTCATCCTTGCCAAAAGAAAAATTGAGGAAACACTTTTCACTTCATTATGCCAACATAATTGGATGTAAAGGTAGGTGGAATCTTGCAAAAAATCAAAATGTAATAATATCTTGTTATCAGAATCTGAGAAACAGCCACACATGGTTGTGCATGCCTGTAATATCAGCACCTGCGAGGATCATGGGTTTGAGTCCAGCCTGGGCTACAGAATAAGACCATGTCTCAGAAAAACGCGAGGAGAGAAAAATTCCAGGAAAGAGGGGGCTAACAGGCATGGAATTTGATGCCTGGACTCTAAATGAGAAAAGTCCATTTGGAAAATAAGTTTAGTGAAAAGACTGCATTGCAATGAATCCTAGAGATCATAAGTAGAGAAACAGTTCCACGGTATTGATCATCTCAGAAAAACTAAGCTCCCACAATGCTCATAATTAATATGAAAGAGACCAAAATAAGTGGCTGCAGAATCACATCTCTAGGGGTGAGATTTTAAAGAGCCCAAGTAGAGGAAGACCATGTAATGACCTTTGTTGCAGAGTCCTGATGAGCTCTGAACAAAACCCCATCTGGAGACAGCCACTCCCTGATTTGAAGGTGTTGACAAAAGAGGTCCAATGCTATAAAAACCCTGCTGGGAACCCCCCTCCCTTCAGGTCTGTGTTATCACCAGGACACTTGTCTCAAGTGCTTTAGAAGTGCTATTCCTGATAGAAAAATGTTCACAACCAACCTTGTTAGGAAACCCCAGAATCCCATAAAGACTGGCATGGGGGTGACTGGGGGAAAGAGATAATGACAAAAATCAGGGGCTTTCAAATGTAAAGACTGTAAGTTGATTAAGAAGAACAAGTATCAAGTATTCACAGAAATTAATACATTACCAACAGAAGACAAAGGAAATAGAGCAGGTCAAGAATGAGTTAAAAACTGTAAAGACTAAAATAAATTCCATGAAGAAAGGCCTCTGAGGACACACTGCATTCAAACAGCCAGTTAGAGGTTGTCAGGGAAGCCTTGGATGCAGACACCAGCCTGGGATCATTTTCATCTAGCTTCTGGTGTTGCTCCCTTTCCCAGACCACCCACAGTCCTGTTCCAAACATAATATTATGCTCCAGGACAGATAACTGTGTGGCACCCAGTGAGATTTCCCCCACCCCTGCACCAGCTTTCTCACTCTCCCTGATACTTCTGGCAGGCTACAGCGTAGTGACCGATGCACCTGCCCACTCTGTCTTGCTCCTGCACGCATGGAGTGCACAGAAATATCCTTCTCAGCTACTGAAAGACCACAAGAAATCTCAGAGATGAGCACTACTACAGACTCACGTCTTCAAACACAGGACAAAAGAAAAGGTGAATTCTGGAGCATAGATTAGTGATTTTAGGGATAATTTATGACAAAATTTCAGAAAATTTGTTAGACAGATGGTTTGTAAGCTCTAGAGAAATCAGTAATTGTGATGGTGGCCCCTGAATAGATGGATCCTGATGAACAAGTCAAGATAGAATACTCTCTCTCTCTCTCTCTCTCTCTTTTTTTTTTTTTTTTGTGCTGGGGCTTGAACCCAAAGCCTTGGACATGCCAAGCACATGCTCTTCCACTGAGCTAAGCCCCTAACCCCTTTTAGAGGAAAAAAATATCATCACTTGGCTGTTAGCTTCAGAAACGGCAAAGACAGAAAATAGAGTCTGGATTGGAGTATGGGAATATGGATTTGAACATGTAAATAAGTATTCCTACAAAATACTTAGTAATGGATTTATACTGAACAGACATCAATCTCTAGTGTTACCAGGATTCAACACTTGGTTTCTTTCCCTTATTACACTTCTATGCATTGCGTGTGAACATAAAGAAGGAATGTATATTAAAACCTAATTTTCAGATGTCACACAGGCAAGAAAGATAGCTAACAAATGAATAGCATCAAAATTTTCATGGTTTTGACATGTTGAACAATAGACTGACGGTAGCTAGTGAAAGGTGACATAATTGTAAAACTATGCATCTGGGTTTAAAAAATTAATTGTAAAAGTGTAAGCTTTAGTTTGGCAGTCACTCATAAAAAATGCTCAGAATCTTTGATAATCACTTTTTTTTTTTTTTTTGCGGTACTGGGGGTTGAACCCAGGGCCTCGCGCCTGCATGCTCTGCAAGTGCTGGACCACTGAGCTGCACCTCGGCCCATTTTTTTTTTACTTTTTGAGACAGGGTGTCGCTAAATTAGGCAGACTGCCTCTGGTCTCGAACTTGCGATCCTCCCGCCTCTGCCTCCAGAGCCGCTGGGATTATAGGCGTGCCCCACCACGCCCGGCCGACAATCACATTCTTTATATATGCCAAGACTGTGTTGTAGATGCAAAGAATGTAAATGTAAACTCTGTAAGCATCAACAAATACACATGTCCAAAACATAGGTGGGGATGTTGTTCTCACTGCCCTCTTTGAGGGTCTACTCATGTTTAAAAAACTATGTTCAGGTGCACGCCTGTAATCCCAGAGACTTGGGAGGCCAAGCAAGAGGATCACACGTTCGAGACCAGAGGCAGTCTGCCTAATTTAGCAAAACCCTGTCTCAGAAAGTAAAAAATGGGCTGGGGGTGCAGCTCAGTGGTCCAGCACTTGGAAAGCATGCAAGTGCAAGGCCCTGGGTTCAACCCCCAGTACCGCAAAAAACAAACAAAAAACAACAACAAAAAACAAACAAACCAAAAAACCCTATATTCATTCCTGAGTACCATGTTTTGAGAGGGGTACTGACATGATATATTTGGTCCAGGAGTAGGATGAAGAAAGATTTGGAAGCCAGGTATGATGGTGCAACCATGTGATCCCAGCACTTTGTGGGCAGAAGCAGGAGGATCGTGAGCTGGAGGCCAACCTGTCTCAAAAAAGATTTGGAAATATTTTACTTAAGGAATGTTTACCCTAGAGGAAAGGTTTAATAAAAGATATGAAAGATGTCTTCAAATTTCTAAAGCAATTAAGTGGAAAAATGTCCTATATGCTTTAGGGGAAACAAAGAGGAATAAGGTCAAGTTTTGGGGGAGGCAGATTCCAATTACAAATAAGAGAGAACTTTCAAGTGACTAGAGTTGTGTAATAATAGAATAATAATAATAATAATTTTTTTTTTTTGCGGTCCCGGGGGTTGAATCCAGGGCCTCGCATATGCATGCTTTGCAAGTGCTGAACCACTGAGCTGCACCCCCAGCCCATTTTTTTTCTTTTTATTTTGAGACAGGGTCTCGCTAAGTACACAGACTACCTCTGGTCTCAAACTTGTGATCCTCCTGCCTCCGACCCCGAGCCAATGGGATTACAGGCGTGCCCCACTGCGCCTGGCTAGAATAATTATTTTTGATAAGTTGTGAGCTCCCTATTATCTGAGGTCCTCAGTAACTAGATAACCACATGTCAAAGAAAATATGAATGAAACTTTTAGCCACTGTAGAAGGTAGCACTAGGCTGCCTCCAAGGGTCCATTCAACCCCAAGATTCTAGTAGACAATATTTCAACTGAAAAATCTTGACAACTTCTGAGTGGCAAAAATTGGCATAATAATATAAACTGTGAACTGCATTGCAAACAATGTAAGAAGCATTTCTTTTTGTGTAATTATTTGCAAGAGTCTCTAGGGAAAAAATCCATTGATTTTAATTGAACATCTCTGGCAAAAATGGAAGGAGACAGAAATAGGAGAGTTTTTAGTTATCTCCTCAATCACAGGAATTCACATGGAAAAACATAGTAAGGAAGGTAGTGCTTCCCAATATTAAAACTGCAACAAAAATAATAGCAAAACAATAAAGACAGGGTCTTGCCAGGTACCCCAGATTGGCCTGGAACCCACAACATAGCACAGGCTGGCTTCAAACTCATGATCCTCCTGCTTCAGCCTCCTGAATACTGGGATTATGTATGCTTTGTCATCCCTCGCTTGAGTTCCTCTTCTTAACCAATATGGTGTAGTGCCTTTCTTTTACTCCTAAATGAACTGGAAAAGTATTAAAATTTTTGTGTTTTGTTTTTTTGACACATGGTTTTAATTCCACAGATTAAATGCAACTTAAAATGTAGGTATATTACTCCATAATCTCCACATTATAGGAGTTTAATGGACGTTTTAAAGATGGGGTCTTTCTATGTAGCTTAGGATGGCCTTGAACTTGTGATTCTCAGCTCCTTGAGTGCTGGGATTATAGATGTGCACCACACATCAACCTAAAGTATTCTAAATTCTCTTGAAAAGACAATATATACACCATTGTCAATAATGTCCTCTCCATGTCTATGCACAAAGGCACATTTTAAATGTACACATTATAGCCAGGTGTGGTGGCTCATACCTGTAATTCCAGCACTTGGGAGGCTGAAACAGGAGGATCAACACAAGATCAAGGCCAGCCTGGTCTACAACAGCGAGTTCCAGGCGAGACTGAACTACACAATGAGGTGCTGTCTCAAACAAAACAAAACAAACAAAAAAACCAATCACACATTAAAAACATACATCAAGTCAAATAGCTAAGGACAAAATTATATTTGTAGAGAGGATAGAAAACTGAAGCCATCATTAATTATGTGCCTCTATCAATAGGAATTGGAGGTAGAAAATCTCTACATTTTCTGCTAAGACTCATAAATATCTTGATTAAATATGTTCATATTATGTTCATAAAATATGTTCATATTTTGTTCATATTACTTTTTTAAAAACCTAAAGGCACTGAGTAAGACCCAGGTATCACTTTATCCACTACCAAATCACAAACTAAACTTACACGTTAGCTTAAATCCTTAACTAACAGAAACTTATTTTTGCTAAAATTTTCTGCCAAAAACACTGATTATATGCTGGGGATGTAGCTCACTGGTAGAACGGTTGCCTAGCATGGTCCTGGGTTTGATCCCCAGTACCATTCCCCCAAAATAAGACATGGACTACAGCAGTGGTACTAACAGTTTTACACAATAATAGGACCAACTATTGCCTCAGGTTATTTTCACTATTTTTAAAATCTAATCTCAGAGTTCATCATACTATATTTAAGTGATCAGTGAAAGGATTAGTGGGTTCAAAATGAAAAATGTAATTTGGTCCATGCTTTAACATTTTTACTGTTCTCTAACAAAACACTAGTGTATTTTTCTTTGTAAATTAGCCTTAAAAGCCAAATGTTATGGTGCATGCTTGTAATCTCAGCACTCACGAGGCAGAGGCAAGAGAATCATGAGTTTGATGCCAGGCTGGGTGACATAGTGAGACCCTATCTTTGAAATAAAAAGAGCCCATTAAATTCCTATAATGTGGAGAATATGGAGTAATATGCTCACATCTTGACAAGCTCCATTTGTTCTTTGTGGAAATAAAATCATTTTGTGTAATTGTATGAGAGCACATGAGGACATGGCATTGGTTATGCTGCTCTCCCTTTCCGTACAGAGTCTTGGGATTCTAAGCTCATTGAGGTGGGACGTAAGAGAAGACATGGGTTCTAGAAGGGAGAGAATGGCACTGTTTCCAAAGATGGTAGCTTTTTCAGGCAGCTTGGAACAGATAAAGCCACACAAGAACTCTTCTGAAGTCTTATAATGGGAAACACCTTCACCAATAGGACAACTGCTGATTAATTCATATTTGCAAGCGAATAAACTGTGGCAGAGAAATTGTGTACCTTGACATGTGTGACCCTGGGCTGAGTAACTTCTCTAAGCCCAGATTTCCCTCATCTATAAGATGAGAGAAATAATATTCTGTGCCACATGAAACTACTGCAAAGAACAAGATAATATATGTGAGAATTTGCCTAATATCAATAAAATGCTACACAAGTTGGCAAGGTTTGAAGAGGAAGGGAGCATGGGAATCATATGCAACAATTACATAATGCACCTGGCTTTAATGATGCACATTCACTGACTATTTCATGCAGATTCATGAAAACGTTTTAAATATTTCAAGTCTCTGTTAGTGAATTGGAAGTATGCCTAGTTTTGAAAAATTGAATTCTTAAATCATACTGATCTTATTTTATTTTTTTGTAGTGGTGGGGATCAAACCCAGCCTTGTGCATGCCAAGCAAGTGTTCTACCACTGAGCTACATCCCCAGCCCTTGACCATTTAAAATTTAATCTATTCTCCCTAAAAGAAAAACAAAACAAAACAAACCAGAACAATGAATGATAAACATGTATCTGGTATGATTTTTAATGCCCTCTCTTCCAAACATGTCTATTAGTCTTACTCTGGATGTTGTGTGGCCTCCTCTTTGGAGACTTCAGAACTTATTTCAAGATCAATCTCTCTGCTAAGCTTATTTATTTATTTATTTGCAGAGCTGGGGATTGACCCCAGGACCTTGCACATGGTAGGCAAGTGTTATACCATTGAGCTGTACCCCTGTCCTTTTTAAAATATATTTTAAGGATAGGGTCTCACTAAGTTGCACAGGCACCTCTGGCCTCAAACTTGCAATCTTCCTGCCTCAGCCTCCTGAGTTGCTGGGATTATCGATGTGCAGTAAGGTGCCTGGTTGCTAAACACATTTATGAGTTCTGGCAGTCACTTACCACCCACAGTAAACCAAACATAGCCCAACAACTCAGTTAATGCAAATTACTATATCTGAATAGATATGTCCCCTACTGCCATCAAGTCAGATCTGACTTGTAGCAACCTTATGTACAATGGAATGAAACACTACCCAACATTGTGCTATATGCGCAATCTTTTTATGTTTGAGCCCACTGGTGCAGCCACATTTTGCGTCATGCCACATCAGCAAAAGGAGGTCCCAGGGACTTTAATCTATCCCCATCATTAAGTTCTACTCTACTTTGAGAGTCTATAGCCATACCACCCTGGTGTCCAATCTTGTCAGATCTTGGAGGCTAAGCAGGGTTGGGCCTGGTTAGTATCTGGATGGGAGACCACCTGGGAATACTAGGTGCTGTAGGCTTGGGAGAAGGACTTGGAAGCCCACTTCTAAAAACAATCAGCCATTGAAAACCCTATGACCAGTAGACAAGCACTATGCCAGGCACAGCACAGCATTGAGGAGGCATCTCTTCCACAGTCATTTCTTGAATGCATTCCAGCTCGGGGGGCTCATTTTCTGGCACTGTATTTGACAGTGCTTCTCTGCTATTCATAGGATTTTCAATTCATAGCATTTTTAAGGAGTAGGCTGCCAGGTCCTTCTCCCTAGTGAGTCTTAGTCTGGAAGCTTAGCTGAAACCTGTCCACCATGAGTGGTCCTGCTGGTATCTGAAATACCATTGCCTTAGCTTTCAGGATCACAGCTACACGCAAGCCTCCACAGCATGACAAGCTGACAGACACCTGGGATATATAGATATAGATATAGATATATTTCCTGCACTCTCTGAGGACCTGGTTCGAGCCCCAGCACTGCAAAAATGGGAGAAGGATCTGGCAGCCCACTCCTAATCTTGAAACAATCAGCTGTTAAAAACCCTATGAATAGCAGAGATGCACTGACATAGTGCTGGGTATGGTACAGTGTTGGGGAGTGTTTCATTCTGTTGTACATAGGGTTGCTATGAGTTAGATCTGACTCGATGGCACCTAACAACAACACACACAAACCTCTATATACACATACATACACACATTTATAAGGGTGTGTTACATATATTTTTTGTGTGATATATATATACATATATATATATATGTGTATATATATATATATACACATATATATATGTATATATATATATATATGTATATATATATATCACAGAGTTTTATTCAGCCATAAAGAAGGACAAAATTATGGCATTTGCTGGAAAATAGATGGAACTAGAGATCATCAATCAAAGTGAATTAAGCCATACTCAGAAAGATAAACATCATGTTTTCCCCTATATGTGGATGTTAGACTTCAATATATATTCATTATTAAAACATATAGATCATGAAAGCACACAGGACTTAAGTAGGGAAAGATATGAACTAAAGAAAAGGGAAAAGGGGCAAGAAGAGAGGGCAATGGGGGAAAAGAAAAGAAAAATCTTGCTCTATGGCAATCAATATCAGGATGTACATATATAGACAGATATACTCACAAAAAAGAAATACAAATAGAAAGGAGACTATTGGTAGGGAGGGAGGGGATAGGGGAAGAGGGTCTTAAGAAGGTAAGGGGGAAGAGATGAAACACTACCTGACACTGTGCCATGCCTGGCACTATTGTCAGTGCTTCTCTGCTATTCATAGGGTTTTCAATGGCAGATTATATTTTGGGAGTGGGTTGCCAGGTCTTTCTCTCAAGTCTACAGTACCCTGTGTTCCCAGGCGATCTCCCATCCAAGTACTAACCAGGCCTGACCCTGATTAGCTTCTGACATCTGACAGGATTGGACATCTCAGCGATATGGCTGCAGGCTTATATGGTTTAGGTGTATAAAAAAAATCTTTACTGATGCAGAATTCAGGCAAAGTGGTGCTTGCTACTTCAAGGAGCAGAGATCAGAGTATGAACAGACATGTTTTATTTTAGAATGCAACTAAATGGGACAATAGATAGTTTAATTCTTAATTTATAAACTGTCATTAACTTTTAATAGGTTGGGCACTTGAGATTAGTACTATGGAACTGTTTTAAATTTAGGATTCATTCCAAAGGAAAAGCAATCACTGCTTCTTGGTTATCATTATCATCCAAAGCAAAACTTGATGATGTATAAATAATCACAGATTTATCCATATTCTGATTTAAACTTAATTTTTAACTTCAGCATCATATTCCAAAATAGGAACCTAATTCTGCACATTGAAATTCAAAAAGCAAAACTAGGACTGTGGAGATTTTTAGTAAACTCTGTAACAGAAATTCAACAAGCAAAACATGTTATAGGCTATAGAGTGCAGAAATGAGCTACTCTAGCCTGTAGCTTTTTATAGCAGGAATCAATAGTCAGCTCTGTAATCTCATGACAATACTATGCTGTTTTTTTAATTAAAAAGAACACTTTGGGATGAGAGCATGCACACCATGCAGGGATTAGATAGTCATGTGATTATCTGAGGAACATAAACTATGTGACAGTGAGTTTAGGTTTCCATGATTCTGCTTGACTCTGTATCTTACTTATCCCCTAGACTCCTAATTTCCTGGCATGCATCCAGATGCAAGATGAGCTTAAAACACATTCATGACTTCACCAGAAAACCCCTCAAACAACAGAAAAAAACTTTACCTACTGAGCATAATGCAATGAAATAAATGTATACCTCACTATGTCTTCCAGGTGAGCGATACCAGACTGAGCACATGTAGGAACCAGCGTACAGAATGGAAATGTGACTCTTTGTGCCACGGAAGTATAATCATATCTGCAGCACCAATAGCTTTTTCACATGTAGAGATTCTCTATGGAGTGGTGTTATAGAAGGTGTACTTGTTGAGTTGGATCTTTGCCTCCCTCAAGAGGATAGTGATGAGAATTTTTTTTTTTTTTTTTAAGATAGGGTCCTACTACAAAGCCCAGGCTGCCCTCAAACTTGCAACCCACCTGCTTTGGTCTCCTGAGCGCTAGCATTGTTAAGTGTGTACCACCATGCCCAGCTATGAGAACTTGTTTTAAGTGGTTATATCTTTAAAACTTTCTTGGAAGAGTGAAGAATGTTTACCAACTTTAAAAAGCCACATTATGACACTGGTTCAGCAAACAGAAATCCATTTATTAGACAATCACATTTCTGAGACCAGATCTATGTAATATTATAGAGAAATGCACCCCATTTTCTGTGTGGCTGCAAGACCAGGGCCTGTGTACCATTTCTCTTTGTAGTATATGTCTAAAGCACCTTGAAAAGCAATGTGGTGGTAAAGAACACACACTGTGGAGTCAGCAGACACGGAAAGAATCTTGACTCTGACATAATAACTATGTGAACCCTGTTCCCGGAGGAGAGGCAGAGGGAGAATCTGACAGAATCATTTGATGAAGCTGTTTAGAGGATCTTGAACACAGTGCACCTTGAAAACCATGCGAACAGTGTCACACATTTTAGAGAAAGCACAACACACAGAAAAGCCTACAATCACTCCTAAACAGCTATACACAAATCCTGTCAGGAATGAATCAAAGATATGGATTAGCATAATTTCCTTAGGTCTAGAACAGTGAGATCTTCCACAGGAGGCACTGTTCAACTGTGCACTTGTCAACCTTCAGAGGTAAGGTTTTGGCTTTATTATACTCTTGTGAACAGGCAAGACCTTTCATCAAGCCAGAAAGTCAAAGACTAGGGGTGGGGGGGATAGGGTTAAGATCTGCTTACACCCAATCTCTAGTTAACATCGTACACATGAGTCAGCTATGTTTCAGGTCCTTGGAGCTCTACTGTTACCTCAGTAATTCTGCTGGAAAACTGAGGGGGCACATCCAGCTTGTTCTTGCAGGAAAGATGGTCAAGCACATTACCAAGGATCCATACTCTGTCTGATGTGGTGAGCGGGGAGGCTGAGAGTGCTTGCAGATGCCGCGCAGGAAACATGGGGGAATGGCTTCAGATGCACTGGCTAAACAGATTACAGATTTCTGATGGACCAGGCATCTTGAAATCTCAAAACTCATTAATTCTGTTCAAAATCAGACTGTAAGATTAGTATGTGAGCATGGAAATATAAATCTAGGCAATGACAATGACTTTTAACTTACAAAACTATATTCAATAGATAACACAGAAGTCCCTTTCCTTCTCTCTTAAAAAACCCCACAATTTTGGAGAACCCATGCTTCTTCACTGCATTTTAAGATGTGGAAAGAGTACACCCTTCAGATCTACTTAAAACTGTTTTAATGGACTAAACAGGCTCTCTTATGGGGTCAGAACGCTCCATCCTCTACATAAAGACATACAGGCTCTCCTCGTGCACAGGTGGCTCCTGGCACCACAAACTGGGAGCAATAATTGAATTCAGCTATCCCACAGTGCAGTGCATTCACCCATAGACCAAGCCTGGAGGGCATTCTTCTTTGCTTTCCAGGCTAAGATTCAAAAGATTACCCCAGCTGAATCTTTGTTTCAACCCAAGAGGTGCAAGGCATTGAGGATGTAACGATTTGATTAAAAATACATTTGAGGGGAAATAAGAGGAACAAAGGTACAGTCAAATATGCTTTATGAATTAGAACAGGGTTTAGGCACAAACAAGTGGGGTATCTTGCGTCATTTATTCATTCATTCAATAGTCATTCAATAATACTGAGAACCTACTATGTGCCAGGCAGTAAGCTCTTTTGGTATAATGGTAAACAAGCTCTGAAACCATTCCAGGCTTATAACTGGGAATCTATCTTCATCAATAATCTAAGTCTGCTTTAGGCTCCTGATGTTAGCTATTAAGATATATAATTTTTTTAGGGGGCAGTAACTTAAAATGGTAAATTTAAGAATAGGAGAGATTGTCCCACTAATTACCATGTTACTAATTTATGTAATTATTATTTACATAATAATTTGTGTAATTACTATGTTATTAATTTAACATTTTGTGTCTATCATTATAAACCAAAGATTAACAGCTAGGAATATGATTTGAAGTAAAGAGAGATTTATAGCTGCCTATATTCAAACAGTATCAATAGTATTTGGGCTAATAACTGAGAGGGTGGCATATTTTATGATACCATAAAGAAGCTTACATTGAAGTCATTTAATAATTTTATTCATGACCCACAAGGGAACAGAGATTATCATCATTGAATGTGCTGATGCCACTGAGGTGCGTGGGATTGCTAACAAGAACAAGAATTTAATTTTAAAATAACATTAAGAAATTAGAGGAATAGATCATCAAAGCAAGATGATAGTCACTGGGGATAAATGCTAAATCATATACACAGAAGCTTAAGGAGGAAAAAAAAGTGGCTTGATGGGGAAGGAATGAATGCCCACAAGGCTCATAATAAGATACAACTCTGGTTTAAGATACTGATTATTTCATGTGTGACTAAACCTTTTTTTTTTTGAGATAAGAGTTTTGTTATATAGTCCAGGCTGGCCTTGCTGAGTACTGGGCTTACAGGTGTGGGCCACCATACCCAAGCTTAGAATTTGTTTTTGATGTAAAGTTTCACATGATACAAAAACTTCTATGTTTTGCAACAGATAAAAATTGGTCAAGGATTGTTTTTCTGTCATTAATAATGGCATTTTGGGGGAGATTTGAAATTAAAGCAGTGTTTACAAAAACTAATTTAAGTAGATTGTTTTGAAAAATAGATTAAAGAGAATCTATTCATTATTGCTGCAAGGAAAAAAACTTTCTGAAATGTGACTGCCAAAAGAAAAATAACTGGTTTAATCTGATTTTTAAAGAATTGAGCAGTGGGGGAATTTAAAACTTTTCAGTGGCAGTTCTGCCCTATCTTCCAGTACCTCTCCCTGTGGGGAGGGCATGAGACCAATGTCCACAGACTTGGTCAGTGCACTAGGCTTCCATCTTCTTCAATCATCCTCTCGCTCTTCCACTACCCCTTGAGGGCCAGCACAGAAAAGCAGTGTACAAAAATTACATGTCCCAAATGTGCATTTCTGCCTATTGCCATAGAAGCAAGTGATTCCTTAGGAGCCTAGGATTAAATTCTGGTTACTTTACTAAAAATATGATTTCAGACAATTTATTTATTTATTTATTTTTATCAGCTTGGGTCACAATCTGAAAAAAAGAACAATTCAAATCAGATTCTATAATCATAAAATAGAAATCCTTAAAAAGTACAATATATTTTTCTTTCTTTTTCTTTTTTTTGGCGGTACTGGGAGTTGAACTCAGGGCCTAGCGCTTGCACTTGCAGCCCATTTTTTTACTTTTTTGAGACAGGGTCTCACTAAATTAGGCAGATTGCCTCTGGTCTGGAATTTGCAATCCTCCTGCCTCCGTGCCCCGAGTTGCTGGGATTACAGGCATTGTGCCACCCTGTGAGGTGATCACAATGTGTTTCTTATTTAAAACATGCTTAAATGTTTTCACTTTAGTGCCCTTATTTACATTTTTAACATGTTTTCCAGTTTTTACCCAGTACATACAATTTTACATATTTATACCCGTATTATAATGGTTTTTGGATTTGGAATTTTTTCTTTAAATTCTGCTATAAACATTTTATCTACTTGTACCACAAGTCCTTTAGGAATAAGAAAGGAGAGGGGAAGGTCAATGCTGCTACAAAGTCTCCATAGTCATCACAAATTAAAACAGAAATGCTAAATGGTAAGGCATCTTCAAGAGGCTAGAAGAAATGAGAGATTTAGTGCCTACAGTGGTGTTCTATGGAATATTTTACCAAAGAAGCAGTATCTGCCCAAGAAGGATAGGAGAAGCAGCATCTGCCCAAGAAGAGAATACAGGCAAGAAAAAACACAGCAACATCTGGTCTCTAAATATGCCATTGTGAAAAATTCTCAGAGCCAGTTAGCTAGAGTTGTAGGAAAGTGAGTCTCAAAAATTGTCTGCCAAAACTAAAGAAATGAATAAACAAATGGATAAATAGAGGGCTCTGGCTTTGTAAAGAACAATAATACTTATAAAACTTTTTTTTTTCCTGGTCCTGGGGGTTGAACCCAGGGCCTCGCGCCTGCATGCTCTGCAAGTGCTGGACCACTGAGCTGCACCCCCAGGCCATTTTTTACTTTTTGAGACAAGGTCTCGCTAAGTTATGCAGACTGCCTCTTGTCTCTATCTTGCGATCCTCCTGCCTCCGCCTCCTGAGCCGCTGGGATTATAGGTGTGCGTCACAGCGCCCGGCTTATAAAACTTTTTTCTATACTCAAGGTTCAAAGGAGGATTTTTGACTCAATATGTAGCAAAATGGTGTAAGCATCTACAAATACTAAAAAGAGGAAATAGCTAATAGGGCCAACGTCAGAGAGGAGAGTCATGACATGAGGAAATGTTCTCTTTTTTCTTCTCCAAGGGAAGTGATGATATGTGATCATGTGAATACAAATGTCAGTGAGCATCCCTGTGGGCTGGTGGGAAGAGAATTTTAATGTGTACTCTATGCAAATGCATTTTATAATAAAACAAATATGCGAGGCCCTCTGTGGGCAGAGAGGGCTGAAGCGAGCAGCAGCTGTTAGGTGCTGAGGCCTGAGAGGCAAGGCAGGACAGCCAGAACACGTCACCCTGGAACCTCGAACCAGTTCTAGGAGTGTGAGTCCAAAATCTCAATCTTCTAAAAAATTTCTCTTACATTTCACTGTTATTGTCTAAAGAATTAACTCCTCGCTGGGTGCGGTGGCGCACGCCTGTGCCTGTAATCCCAGAGGTGTGGGAGGCGGAGGCAGGAGGATCGCAAGTTCGAGACCAGAGGCAGTCTGTGTAATTTAGCAAGA
>VMDO01017998.1:18212-43478 GCA_007922755.1 Pedetes capensis
AAAAAAAAAAAAAAAAAAAAAAAAAAAAAAAAAAAAAAAAAAAAAAAAAAAAAAAAAAAAAAAAAAAAAAAAAAAAAAAAAAAAAAAAAAAAAAAAAAGAATTAACACCTCCAGGTCTTTCTCCACTGAGTGTTTAAATTTCAGCCATTCTATACTTAGAGTGAACCTTCTAAGAGGACCTTAAGAAAACAACAAACCTCAACTTTTCTGTACTAAGTCAGGGGGCAAGTGCCATGAAATGCCAAACAAAGCAGAGATAAATATAAAGCAATCTACTGTAAACCATTTAGAGTCTGTCAAAATCAGCATGCACGACAAGGCCCATTTAAGGCACAGTCTCAGGCACCTGGGAAAGAATGAACAGAAGGCAGGCTCTACAATGCTGAACGGAGTCTGGTTTGACCATGTGATATTGGTTCATGTCTGTATATCTGAAGCAACTATTAAAAAGAAATTGGGAACAAGTTTGTATCTCTGTGATGAAGATAATTTAAACAAGCCATTTTGAAAATGTTAAAAAATTAAAATTGTAGAAAGTCGAACCATAGGTGCCATGTTTTGCCTGAAGTGGTAAAAATACCATCTGCCTCAGTCTTTTAGCAGCATGCTTATTTCAAGTAGCAGTAGGCTAAACTACAGGCATACGCTCGGCTCCAGCTGGGGAAAATACACAGACGTTTGTAGATGTTTCTCTAAGCGAGAGTAGTCAACATATTCGTTTTCTTTTAGACATATATATTAGTTACCATAGCAAAGCAAGTACAAATGTGGTCTGAGAGGCTTCTTACCAGTCCCAATGCACACCCAGGATTCCTGAAATTCGATAGGTGGCACTCTTCCCTCTAGCACTGAGCCGAATCACTGTGCTTAACCCTAGGGCCCGCAGCCTAATGCATAGGGCAGTAGTCTGAGAGATGCACATTCAGGGATGCAGACCTGTCCCTGCCACTGTAATTAACGTTCCTGCAGCCTTGTGCACGAGAGCAAAACCCAGCACCAGCTTTTTGGTCACTATTCCCTTCTGATAATTACATTCTATCTTACAAAACTTTTTCTGCAGTTTGAACTAGGTAAGTAAGGTGCTCTTTGCTTTTCCATCTTAGAAGCTAAAATGGCCTTACACAGTTAAACAGTTTCCATTGTCGTCCATCCCCAAGGTGAATGGGCTTTAGCACTGGGTAGTTTGCCTTAAGTACTATAAGAGGAAAGGAGAGACTTAATAAATTCATAGTTGTCAGGTGCTTTGATATCTTAGGAATAAAGGCACTACAGCAGTATAGAGCATTCATATCCAGGATCCATTGCAACAGGAACTCAATTAAAAAGTAATTCAAATCTGGGGTGGGGTGGGGAGATGGGGCAGGCTCAAGCCTGTGGTATCAGCACTGGAGAGTCTGAGGCAGAAGGATGGCAAGTTTGAGGCCAGCCACAGTAAGGCCTTGTCTCAAAAAAAAAAAGAGAGAGAGAGAGAGAGAGAGAGAGAGAGAGAGAGAGAGAGAGAGAGAAAGAGAAAAAGAAAAAGAAAGTAATTCAATTTCCTATCTGAGTTTTTGAGTACAGACCAGTTTCACTGAACGTAACAGACATTCTGGAGATCCAGGTGAGACTGATTTTGAAATGATCACCCCTTTCCATGTCTTTCTCCCCTGCTTCCTTTTGATTGATGGCATATAAAACTAGAATGTATGACTGAATTCATTTTCTGTGGTTTTCTGAATTCTAATTTTTCAGTAAAATTTGGCTTTTGAGTAAATATTTCTCACTTGAAAAGAAAGAAATTTTCAGCAACAAATATATTTCATCACAGTCTCCTGAAATGGCTACTGAGTTTTTCAAATATCATTTTACAAATAACCCCACCAGGGAACTGTAAGCCACCAAATGTCATGCCTCCATTAGTTAGTTAGCGTGAGCATCATTAGCAATGAGACACCTGAAACAGAGACAGGGAGACCTTCAGTCACATGTATTACTACGGACCCATAATGTACTGCATAAGAGACAATACTGGAAGCTGCGCCCTGCAGACATCTCCTGTTACTTGACAGAGGAGGATATAATTTTGTCCCCCATGTAACTTGGACTTACATTTTCGTAAGGATGACGAGGTCTGGATTAATTACTGAAATGCATCCAGACCATCTGGGTGAGGCCTTTAACTATCAGAATAGCACTAGAAACTCAATGGAGTGGGTTTCTGTTTACTGGTATGAGAAATATAATTACTCAGTACCAGAGAAGGAAACCTGGGCAACACTGGGATGGACCGTATTATATCATATATACATTTACACACACACACACACACACACACACACACACACACACACATTTTTTTTGGTCAGTGCTTGGGGGTTGAACCCAAGGCCTTGTGCTTGTTAGGCAAGTGACCTACCACTAAGCTGAACCCTTAGCCTCTTTTTTATTTTGAGACAGAGTCTTGTTAAGTTGTGCAGGCTGCCTCTGACCTTAAACTTGTGGTTTTCCAGTCTCAGTCTCCCAAGCAGCTAGGATTACAAGCATATGCCATGCCACGTAGCTAGTCAATATTCTTTCTTTTCTCTCTCTCTCTCTCTCTCTCTCTTTCTTCTTTTATTTATTTCCTTCCTTTTTTCCCTCCCACGCTCCCTTCCTTCCCTTCCATTTTCTTTCTTTCATACTGGGGAATCAAACCCAGAGCTTTGTATATGCTAGACAAGTGTTCTACCACTAAGCTATACCCCCAGCCTTCAATATATATATCTTTTCTTTGCAGTATTTGGGGGTAGAATCTAGGGCCTTGCACAGACTATGCAAGTACTCTACCACTGGGCTGCACTCCCAGCCCATTTTTCATTTTTTATCTTGAGATAGAATCTTGCTAAATTATGCAGTTTGCCTCTGGCCTTGAACCTACAATCCTACTGCCTCTGCTTCCTGAGTTGCTAGGGTTACAGGCATGCACCACTATTCCACGAGGCTCAATATATTTTTTAAGTGGCTGAGTGTACAGTTGTTGACATGTTAGCCTCCTGTACTTCTCCTAACATAACACTAATGTGATATACACAAACACCGTCAAGCACTCCTAAGCATGAGCCTATGCTGCGGAAGGTGATGCAACCATGAACAAGGCCACCAAGGCCACTGTCTTTAGAGTTCTCACATTCTATGGGAGGAAGAAAGAAAGCAGCAATTAAACAGAAATGATAATTTTAGATCATTTATGTTAGGAAGAAAACTAGGAAGAAAAAGAGAAAAGAGGGAGCAGCTACTCTAGATAGGGAAGCCTGAGTCAAGGGAGCTGGTGGTGCATGGCTCGAGGCAGCCTTGTTCATATGGTCACCTTGGCATGGGCACAGTGCCTTGAACATGTCAAAGAAAAACTGGTTGGGTGGATGAGGGATGATAAGAAATGTCTCCTTGCAAATCTGGAGTGGGCTTGAGAGAGTAGGGCAGCACTATGCAAAGCTCTTCATTTCATAATGAGGAAAATAAGAGAAGACCAAGGAGATTAAGTGGCTGATATTAGAATTTGCACTGAGTTGGTGGCAGAGCCGTTGCTTGGTTGAGGAATATTCTTACTGGCGCACCATATTTGTTTCTTCTTCATTTCATTCCATTGTCAAAAATGTTTCTGTGATAAGAAACCCTAGAATATTCTTTAAATCATAAATAAGCATCAATACTCCAGTCACTGTTTTCATTTACCTTTTTATTCAAAATGTTTGCTTTCTTTTACTACCACAATAAAATTCCACTGTTTACATTCAAATTAGTTTGCTACAACCTCGCTAAGATACCTTCTTAACCCTGCTGATACCTGCAACTTGTGTCAAAAGCTTCCTTTTCCTATCTACATTGAGATGAAAAGTCCTATGCCAGATTTTCTCCTGGAATTTACTTGTTTCTAACTCAATTCATGTGTTTTCTATTTTCTTACTCATGGTCTTTATTCATGGCCCCACTAGTTAAGCGCCAAGTACTGTGTCAGTTACCATGCTCACACAGACAAAAAGACATTGTCCCTGCCCTCATAGAGCTCACACTCTATGATCTGCCTCATTATAGATCACTGCAATACACGAGAGAAAGCGCAATGACTGAGAGATGCACAGCATACTAAGGAAGTGAAGCTAGCACCTAATTCAGCCTGGACAACCTAGGAGAGCTCCCTACAGGAGATGATCCTAAATTATGCTTTATAGGAGAAGCAGAGGGAGCCAGAAAAAGGGATACAGAGAACTGAAACAGTATGTTCTTGGTGATGTGGTGCTGCTGGAGCTAGAGTCCCTCTAGAGGCAGGACCCCATGGCCCTGTTTATGCTAGTCTAGCAAACCCAGAATGCCTTGGAGAAAACATGGAGCCAATAGGGGTTTGAGGTTGGAGAGTGAAAAATGTCAAATTTGTGCTTTAGATAGACATTCTGCCTGACAATGATCTACAGGGAAAAAAAGAGAGGCAGGGAGACCAGGAAGTAGGCTTTTAAGTGGTTCAGACTGAAGAGGATATGGGTATGAGCCATGGAAGAAAGATCAAGAGCAGAGGTTGGACTCAAGAAAGTACAGGAAATAAAACTGGTGTGACTTGGTTATGGAACAGAAGGGTGAGGAGTAGGGGCAGTTTCTCGCACGATGACTGGGGGGATGACAGGGCCAGCAACAGGAGAGAGAATAAGCAAAAAGGGCCAGAGGTACAACACCAAGATCAGACTCTGAGGTAAACTACGGAGTCTGGGTGGGAATGTGATGTCAATGTAGCTCACTAACTGACTGGAGCAAATGTACTGCTCTGGTGTGGGAGATTGTTAGGAGGGGAGGCTGCGTGTATGGGGGGCTCAGGAGTACAGGCAAACTCTACACTTTTCACTCAGTTTTGCTGTGAACCTAAAATTGCTCCAAAAAATAAAGCCATGAGATAACAACAACAAAAACAAAAAGAACAGAGGTGCCAGGGTAGATGGGAGCTGCCGAGTTGGGTGCCAGAGGTAGAAGACCCAAGAGGATATGCTGACAGCCTGCTAAGGCAGATATATTTTGAGGGTTTGAGTGTCAAGTGTCCCTCAAGGGTTATGTGCTTTCATGTTCAGTCCCCAGCTGGTGACACTGTCCTGGGAGGTGATGAAAACTTGGGGAGACAAGTCTTAGCTTTGTGGAGTGATATCAGAGGGGGTGGGCCTTGGGAGGTCTTTCCCATCCCCACCCCCAGGCTATGTGTCTCTTTGTTCCTGGTCTGCCATGCTGTGAGATGGGCCTGCGGCCACCTTGGCCATGCCTGCCCTATCATCATTATGGATTGATTCTTTAACTGTGAGCTCCCAATAAACCTCTTCTGATACAGCGATGATAGCTGACTATTACATAGGTCACCAGAAAGTAACAGATATGGAAGTCCTTGGCTTAGAGGTGCTTATATTACTTAGCTTTTCTTGAAGGAGGCAAAGGTTTGTAAGGTAGATAAAAGGAGAGACAGCCAAGTGCCGTGGCACACACCTGTAATCCCAGAGACTGTTGAGGCCGAAGCAGGAGGATCACAAGTTTGAGGCCAGAAGCAGCCTCTGCAATTTAGCAAGACCCTGTCTCAAAATAAAAAATAAAAAATAAGGGGATAAGGGTGTAGTTCCATGGTAGAGCACATACCTAGCATATGCAAGGCCCTGGGATCAACCCCCAGTATTGGGGCCAGGGGAGGAGTGAAAGCAAAAGGAGAGATGCATTTGGGCAAGAAAATGAGTTAAAGCAAAGCGTGGAGCCAAGGGCATGCACCCCTAGGCTGCCAGAAGAGTGAAGGGTTCTAGTCATCACTGGGGAGCTCTTTGTGGGTTTTGGTTGGCTATGGCAAGCAGGGCTTTTCTGGGTCATATTCCTTCCTATCTGTCTTTGCAGTGCAGGTGTGCTCACCCTCTGAATATTTCTGATTGTCACATAAATCAGATAGCATGTGCCTTTAGCCAAGCGGCTGTATGCATGCCACACACTTGCTAAATGGTCCATTTGTCCCAGAGGGGAAAACAGTATGGGACCTAAGTACATATACAGGCCACACTAGTGCCCTGAGATCTGACTTCTGCCGTAGTTTTGTATTTTATTTGTTTGTTTTTATGTCTTTGAGACAAAGTCTTGCTATGTATCCCAGGCTGGCCTTGAACTCATGATCTCCTGCCTCAGCTTCCTGAATGCTGGGATTACAGAAGTATACTATCAGGACCAATCTGCAGTAGGTTTTAGCCAGAGTGCTATGCCAGAATTATCTGGTGATACTTCCAAACACCCCAGATTGTCCCACCCTGCTGTCCCCACCAGGGGATTGTGATCTTGCTGGAAGAAAGTCCGATGCAGTGGAAGCCAGGCAATTTTTCTAAAAGCTCCACATAGTTGTGAGAACTTGTGTCTCTGGGGGTTTCAGTTGTCCTGCATGGTGTTTCCCAGATGCTACAGCTTGAGTGTGTTCCCCAAAAGTTCATCTGTTGGAAACTTACTTCCCTAATTCACATGGTGATGGAACTTGGAAGTGGGGCTTTTAGGGGTTAATCAGGATGAGATGAGGTCACGAGTGTGGGGACCCTGATGATGGCCCCTATGATGGCATCAGAAGAGACCCAGCTAGCCCTGTCTCACCATGTGATGCTCTCTGCCACCTTATGATGTGGTAAAAAGGCCCTCGCCCAGATGTTGACACTGTATTCTTTTACTTCCCAGCCTCCAGAACCACAAGCTAAATAATCTATTACTATACATTACCAATCACTGGTATTTTGTTACAATAGAAAAGAGATGAAGACAGTAGGTATTTTCTAAAAAGTTGCTTTCCAGGCTGGGTGTGGTGGCACATGCCTGTAATCCCAGGGACTCAGGAGGCAGAGTCAGGGCGGGGCAACTTTGAGTTCAAGACCTGAGGCAGCCTGCATAACTCAGTGAGACTCTATCAAAACATAAGAAATGGGTTGGGGGTGCAGCCCAGTGGTAAAGCACTTGCAAAGCTACTGTGAGGCCCTGGGTTCAATCCCCAGCCCCCAGTAACACACACACACAAAATAAATAAAGAAACTTGCTTTCCATCTATAGGCCACAGGCATCTTTCCAACAGTGGTTAGTGAACTTCCCTATTTATTTTTCTTCATACCACTTGCCCACTTGATATTGTATTATTGACTTAGTTGTTTATTCAATTATCTATTTCTCCTAGTAGACTTCCTACAAGGAAAGACTTTATCTGGTTCACTATTTTATTCCCAATACCTAATACAGTATCTGAAATGACACAGGTACTCACTAATAAATACATATATTGGTTTTTTTTTATTGGAAAATTTTAATGTACACCTTAATGTGATTCATTCTGACATGCTTTTCATTGTGGCATTTCCATATATGCATTTTGATGTACATTATTCATATAGGTGCCCCCTTATCCTTTTGTATGCTTCCCCCCTCCCCATCTAAGTCTTCTCTATCATTTACTTGGTAATATTTTTCTATATGTCCTTGGGTTCCAGTTCTGTTTAAGATAGAAACTTTTCCTGTAGTGAACTCTGTTTTTATCTTGTCAGAACAATCGCATGCAGTAAATACATATATTGTTGAGTCCACTTATTCTACTACTTAACAGGAATGTCCCTCAGCCTCAAGTGTAATGATTATCTTTTGACCTTTCAAATACGTACAGAAACCAAACATCAAACAGAAATGCATGAAACCATGTGTTGTTGTTGTTGTTAGGTGTGGCTGAGTTGGGTCTGATTCATAATGACCCTAATGAAACACTCCCTGATTCTACACCGGACACATTATCTTTTTTATGTTTAAGCCCATTGTTGTAGACACTGTGTCAATCCATCTAGTTGAGGGTCTTCCTTTTATTTTGTTGACCTGTCACTCTCCAAAACATGTCCTTCTCCAGGGATTGGTCCTTTCTGACAATATGTTCAAAATATGTAGAATTCAGTCTATCCATTCTTGCTTCCAAGAAGCACTCTGGTTGCACTTCTTCTAGGACAGGTCTGTTGGTTCTTTTGGCAGTCCATGGTATATTCAATATTCATCTCCAGCACCATAATTCAACAGCATCAATTCTTCTCTTGTCTCTCTCATTCAATGTCCAGCTTTTATAGCCATATGATACAACTGAAAATATGAGGGCATGAGTCAGGTGTACCTTCCTCTTCAATGTGACCTCTTTACTTTTCAGCACTTTAAAGAGATCTTTTACAACAGCTTTTCCCAATGCTATGTGTCTCTTGACTTTTTGACTGCTGCTTCCCCAGGTATTGATTGTGGAACCAAGTAAAGCAAAATCTTGGACAACCTCAATCTTTTCTCTATTTCATGAAATTGCTGACACAGCTGTAAGGAATTTTGTTTTGTTGATGTTGATGTGCAATCCATACTGAAGGCTGTGTTCTTTGATCTCCATCAGTAAATGTTTCAAATATTCTTCACTTTCAGCAAGCAGAGTTGTGTTATCTGCATAATGCAGGTAGTTAATGAGCATTCCTCTGATTATGATGCCACATTCTTCATAAATCCAGCTCCTTGGATTATTTGCTCAGCATAGAGATTGAAGAGGTATAGTAAAGTATACAGCATTGGTGCATACCTTTCTTGACTTTAAAGCAGGCAGTGTTCCCTTGTTCTTTTTGAACAACTGCCTCCTTGTCCATTTACAGATTCCTCATGAGTACAATTAAGTGTTCTGGTATTCCCATTCTTTGCAATGTTATGCATAATTTATTATGATCCACACAGTCAAATGCCTTTGCATAGTCAATAAAACATAGATAGATACCTTTCTGGTATTCTCTGCTTTCAGCTAATATCCATCTGACATCAGCAATGATGTTTCTGATTCTATGACCTCTTCTGAATCTGGCTTGATTTTCCAGCAGTTCCCTGTCCATATACTGCTGCAGTTGCTTTTGAATGATCTTTAGCAGAATTTTGCTTGCATGTGATATTAATGATATTGTTCAATAATTTCCACATTCGGTTGGATCCTATTTCTTGGGAGCAGGCACAAATATGGACCTCTTCCAGTCAGTTAGGCAGGTAGCTGTTCTCCAAATCTCTTGGCATAAACAAGTTAGCACCTCCAATGCTGCATCTGTTTGTTGAAATATCACTATTGGTATTTCCATCAATTCCTGGAGGCTTGTCTTTCACCAGTACCTTCAAGGTAGCTTCCAGTTCATCCTTCAGTACTATTAGTTTCTGATCATATGCAACCTCTTGAAATGGTCAGTCATCTACCTATCCTTTTTGGTATAATGACTCTGCATATTCTTTCCATCTTCTTTCGATGTTTCCTGCATCATTTAATATTTTCCCTGTAGAATCCCTTACTATTGCCACTTGAGACTTGAATTTTTTAATGTCAGTTTGCTGTGTACTGTGGGGGCTTGTGTATTGCTATGATGCTCAAAGCTATGCAATGGGTATTACAGATACCAACAGGGGCATTCATCATGGACAAGTTTCAGCTGAGTGTCCATATTAAGGCAGACTAGGGAGTGGGACCTGGAAGCCCACATGGGAAACAATTACCCATTGGAAACCCTATGAATAGCAGAGAAGCACTGTCAGATATGGTGCCAGAAAAATGAGCCCTCCCCAGGTTAGAAGGTATTTAAGTGACGACTGGGGAAGAGTTGCCTCCTCAAAGTACAGTATACTTTAATGACAGAAATGGAGTAAAGCCCCAGGGACCTCTTTTTGCTGATGTGGCATGACTCAAAATGAAGACGAACAACTGGTAACATCCATTAATAACTGGAATGTAGAATGTAGGTAATATGAATCTAGGAAAATTAGAAATCATCAAAAGGGAAACGGAGTGCATAAACATCAGCATCCTAGGCATCAGTAGGCTAAAATGGACTGGCATTGGCAATTTTGAAACAGATAATCATATGTTTTACTATACTGGGAAATGGGGTTGCATTCATCATCATAAAAAAAAAAAAAAAACCAAAAAAACCACAAAAAAAACCAACCTCAAGATCTGTCCTAAAGTACAATGCTGTCAGTGATAGAATAATATCCATGCACCTACAAGGAAGGCCAATTAATATGACTATTATTTAAATTTATGCACCCACCAGTAATGCTACAATTGAAGACAGGGAAGATTTTTACCAGCTTCTGCAATCTGAAATAGATCGAACATGCAATCAGGATAATTGCATAATTATCCATGATAAATCGGGATGTATTGATAATTACTGGTGACTGGAATGCAAAAGATGGAAACAAAGAAGCTTCAGTAGTTGGAAAATATGGCTGGGGTGACAGAAATGATGCTGGGAATCCCATGATAGAATTTTGTCAGACCAATAACCTCTTCATTGAAAATACTTTTTTTTTTTTTTTTTGCCAATATAAATGGTGAGTATACACATGGTATTCACCAGATGAAACATACAGGAACCAAACTGACTGCATTTGTGGAACAACACTATGGAAAAGCTCAACATCAGAAGTCCGAATAAGACCAGGTGCTGATTGTGGATCAGACCATCAACTGCTATACACAGGTTCAAACTGAAACTGAAGAAAATTAGTCCAAGTGTATGAGAGCCAAGGTATGACCTTGAGTATATCCCACCTGAGTTCAGAGAGCACCTCAAGTACAGGTTTGATGCATTAGACACTAATGATCAAAGACCAAACGAGTTGTGGTATGACATCAAACACATCATTCCTAAGAGTAAAGCAAAAGTTTATTTAAAAGACAGGAAAAAAGAGAAAAGAACAAATTATAGGTCAAAAGAGACTCTGAAACTTGCCCTGGAATATCAGGCAGTTAAAGTAAAAGAAAGACATGATGAAGTTATGGAACTAAACAGAAGATTTCAAAGGGCAGCTCAAGAAGACAAAATCAAATGTTATAATGACATGTGCAAAGAGCTGGAGATAGAAAACTAAAAGGGAAGAACATGCTCTGCTTTGCCTCAAGCTTGTTGTTGTTGTTGTTGGGTGCCATCAAGTTGGGTCCTACTCATAGTAACACTCACAGGGTTTTCAAAGGCTGATTGTTTCGGGAGTGGAGTGCCACATCCTTCTCCCATTCTCAAGCTTAAGGAATTGAATAAAACCATGTAGTATGTATAAAAATCTACCTACCTTAGCATAGTCTAATCTTCCTTTTTCTTGAGCCTAAAATGGAAGAAAAAACTAATGTTAGTTCTTTATCAGTTAGTTTTTCTATAACTTTTGCTTCTCAAAGAATAGAATTCAACTATCTCTCCCTTCCTCCCTCTCCTCTATTTTTCATATATGCATATATATATTGAATCATATATATATGTATATATATATACGCACACACACATATACACCCAGTGATCTCTCTCTCAATTTCTCTCTCCATGTATGTACATATATATTGTTCTTTCAACCTTTGTTTGAAATTTACATATATATACATATAAATATAGATACATGTACTACATATATATACATTTTGAACATAGAGAAAAGTTGAAAGAACAGTACAATGAACACATATACACTCTACCTGGATTTGATAGGTGCAACCATCATGATGCTTCATCCCTACATGCTTCAGCACATGTCCTGTACACATAAAACATCTCAAATATAACCATATGACTACTATCAAACTCAAAAGCAAATAATGCCATATTGCCTAATATATACTGCATATTCAAATTTCTTCAACTGTATAAAGAGTATCTTACCCCAAAAACCAAAATTAATCAAGATTTACACATTGAGTCTGTTTTTTTTTTTTTTTTTTTCCGGTACTTGAGGGTTGAACCCAAGGCCTTGCACATACTTTGCAAGTGCTCTACTGCTGGGCTGCATCTCTAGTGCATTTTTTATTCTTTATTTTGAGTCAGGGTCTTGCTAAGTTACATAGGCTGTGTCTGGCATCAAATTCAAGATCCACTTGCCTCTGCCTCCACAGTCCCTGGGATTAGAGTTGTGTACCACCGTGCCCAGTTGGATCTGGTTTTTATGTCTCTATTAGCTTTTTCAGTATAGATCAGCCCCACCCCCATCCGTTTCTCATGAGATGAAAATAAAAGCCATATAATACATATTACATATATATTTCCAGTTGATATATGGGTATAACATCTATGTATACCATAAAGATAGCTGGGAGTAGACACTGTAATATAAATATTTTTCCACAAAAAGCTGTGTTGTTGTTAGGTGCCATTGAGTCAGGTCTGACTCATAGTGCCCCTATGTACAACAGAAACACTCCCTGATTCTGTGCCAGGCACACAATCCTTTTAATGTTTAAGCTCATTGTTGCAGACCTCTGTCAATCCATCTAGTTGAGGGTCTTCCTTTTTTTCATTGACCTGCCACTCTCCCAAACATGATGTCCCTCTCCAGGGGTTGGTCTCTCCTCACAATATGTCCAAAATACATAAGATGCAGCCTAGCCATGCTTGCTTCCAAGGAGCGCTCTGGTTGCACTTCTAGAACAGATCTGTTGGTTCTTTTGGCAGTCCATGGCATATTGACTAATCATTTCCAGCACCATAATTCAAAGCATCAATTCTCCTGTCTCCCTTACTCAATGTCCAGCTTTCATAAGCATATGATACAGCTGAAAATACCATGGCACGAGTCAGGTGCACCTTTGTCTTCAATGTGACATCTTAACTTTTGAACACTTTAAAGAGGTCTTTTGCAACAGCTTTTCCCAACACAATGCATCTTTTGATTTCTTGACTGACGCTTCTGTGGGTATTGATCATAGAACCAAGTAAAGCAAAATCTTGGACAACCTCAATCTTTTCTCCCATTTATCAAGAAGTTGCTTACTGACCCAGTTGTAAAGAATTTTGTTTTGTTGATGTTGAGGCACAATCCATACTGAAAGCTATGTTCTTTGATTTTCATCAGTAAATGTTCCAAATCCTCTTTGCTTTCAGAAGCAGAGTTGTGTTATCTGCATAAGGCAGGTTGTTAATGAGTCTTCTTCTAGTCATGATGTAGTATTTTTTTTCATAAAGTCCACCTTCTTGGATTATTTGCTCAGCACAAAGATTGAAGAGGTATAGTTTAGCTCACCTGGGGTTTAGGTCAATTGGTAGAGTGCTTGTTCTGCATGCTCTGAGGCCCTGGGTTGGATCCCCTACACTGCATGAAATCAGAGAAGGACCTGGCAGCCCACTCCTGAAACAATCTCAACAACAATCAGCCATTGAAAACCCTATATAGGGTCACTATGAGTCAGACCTGACTTATGGCAAGTTAGAAACAAAGAAAATGATTTAGCATCCTACATAAATAATACTTATAATTAAACATTACCTATTCTTACTTTTTCAGTAAAATTCTGAATTTGGGAGTGGCTATAGTTTCCATGACACCTAATGATTGTTCATTCTTTTGACCAATAATCATTGAGCACCTATTATGAATCAGGCACTGCTTAAGCACTAGAGACACAACCATAAACAGAACACATGAAATCTCTGCCCTCACGGAGCTTCAATTTACTCTAGGGAGTTGCACAATATTATTTTAGATAGGCTTCACATAAATCTCTCTCTAGAAGGGTAGGGACATTTTCTCTCTTGCTTGCACTGTATCCCATGTCTCAATCAGAGTCCAAATGAATGAATGGACAGATGAAAGCCTTTTCTTTACATGTGTTATTCATGTTCTGTCTATTCAGGAAAGTAATGAAGCAAAACTCATTTGACTCACCCCTATTTCTAGGAAAGCTGAATGTTTTGGGTTGGAGTTTGAACATAGCTAATGTGGAATCTAAGATAATGCCATACAAGTAAATTTTAGCCACATTGAACGATACCATATTTTCATTTTCTCACCTACCTTCTATTGATGAGTAGATAAATGGAGGGAATCTAAGCTTCTAATTTACAAGATATCTTCAAAGATTGCTTGACAACTGAACAACAAAAGGACAGGACAGAGAATGATCTAGTAGCTTTAGTGTATCAAGAGCTTCCACCTTTTGTATTTTCTTCAGTATCTGGGGGCTGAACCTAGGTCCATGTGCATGGTAGGTAAATGCCTTACCACTGAGCTGCACTCCAGCCCCCTTATTTTTTATTTAGAAACAGGATCTTGCTAAGTTGTACAGGCTGCCTCTAGCTTCAAACTCTCATAATTTTCTTGCCTCATCCTCCTGAGTTGCTGAGATTACAGATATGAGCCACACTGCAAAGATGTTCTACCTTTTTTTTTAATTAGTAATTTTTGCATACTTTTTCTTTTATTAGTAATTTTTCTAGTTACCATATAAAATAATAGGTTTCATTATGACATTTTCATATATGTGTATCATTGTACATTGTTCATATTCACCCTCATTGCCCTATTATGTCTCCCGTCTGCTTCTGTCTTTTTTTTTTTCTTTCTTTTTTTTTTTTTTCCTTCTCTTTTTTCAGTACTGGGAAGTTGAACCTAGGGCCTCATGCATGCTAGGCAAGTGCTCTATCAAGGAGCTGCACTCCTAATTCCTTTTTTATTTTTTATTTCTTTAAATTTTGAGACAGGGTCTCAGTTGCACAGGCTGCCTCTGGCCTCAAATCTGTGATCCTCCTGCTTCAGCCTCCTGAGTTGCTAGGATTACAGGTGTGTGCCACAGTACTTAGCTCTCCCCTTCTACTTTGATGTCTCATATATTTATGTACATATATGTGCATAATACACACACACACATAATAGCACCTAACAACTAAAATCTAGATTCTGTATAGGAGAGAAAACATGTGATATCCATCCCCTCTGCCCCATTACATGTTTCTGCTTTGAAAGCAATATGTTGAAGATGTGAAAAGAGCCTAGAATGGAAGTTTGGAGACCTCCAGAGAGACTCTGGATATGTACCTCAAAGCCTCATGTGTGAAGGCCTTATTTACAGAGGAATGTAAGTGGTCTAAGATCTTAATTGTGATCACTCAAAGAAGCCTGTGACCTTCTGGGATGAGACACATGTAGACATGGTGGGAAGCAGAAAATAGGGCCTGTAGGCCTTGTTGTTGTTGTTGTTGTTAGGTGCCGTTGAGTCGGTATCCGACTCATAGCGGCCCTCATAGGGTTTTCAATGGCTGGCTGTTTCGGGATTGCCTGGGGAGTGGATTGCCAGGTCCTTCTCCCATTTTTGCGGTGCTGGGAATTGAACTCAGGACCTCAGAGACTGCAGCGCAGCGCTCTACCCACTGAGCTAAATCCCAGCCTTAAGTGGATTAAAAAAATTTTTTTTTCCAGTATTGGGGGTTGAACCCAGGGCCTCACACTTGCATGCTTTTCAAGTGCTGTACCACTGAGCTGCACCCTCAGCCCATTCTTTTACTTTTTGAGAGAGGGTCTCACTAAATTACGCAGACTGCCTCTGGTCTCGAACTTGTGATCTTCCTGCCTTCACCTCCCAAATCACTGGGATTATAGGCATAACCACTGCGCCTGGCTTGATTTAAAAATTATTTAATATGAGCCTGTCCCTTGTTGTTCATAAAGAGTATTAGGCCAGAACTTCCTAAATGCTGGGGTCTCTGGAATGCTGGGCTAGCATCCTAGAATCACCTGGGTAGCTTGTAAAAATGCAGTTTCTCAATATCCCACCCATGAAATTCTGATTTGTTTGAGCATATCTGATCCAGTCCATGTCTAATGTCCTTTCCAATTTATGCTTTTATGACCATCAGTGTTAACGTCTGAAAAAGGTGAAAAAGAACAACTACATGAGCTCCTTAAGTCTCAAGAAAAACACAGTACTATAACTTTCACCCCTTTTCCTAACATGTGCCACTTATCATGTATATTTCCAGTAGGGCAAGGTATTATTAAAATAACTTTCTCACCGGGGCCCAAATCAGGTTGATATAAAATCAATGTAGACCGTATTCCAACAGCTGTAGTCCTTAACCTCTTCTTCCTGCCACAGTATTCATCTCTAGAAGCCACTGTGCATTCTACCATACAAGGCAATTCCCGGAGGGCTTCATTATGAGGGTCTTTAAAAGGGATTCACTCATCTCTTTGCCTCCTGCAGGTGTGCTTCTTGTCAATCCAGGCCATGAGAAAAGAAAGTAATTTTTCCTAGTCTTTAGTAGTTCACAGAGAACGTGTGGTTTGAACCTTGTTTTATCTTAAAAAAATGTGAAAATAGACAAGGGAGCATCAGTGTTCATGACACTGGAGGCTTCCTTAGACAGCTATGGCAAGCACTGTAAAACAATATTCTGCACAAAAGCAAAGAAAGGCCAGCACTCTGAGAGAATACACAAAGGGATTAATTCCAAACGCTTATATACTGGTCTCTGCAGACCAAAGGCAGACAGATTCCCTGTTGGTAAGTAATGGATGTACAATACGGTCTTTTACTTTAAGAAACAAATGCTTTTTTTATAAGTCAGGTAACAAAGAAGGATTGGATGACATAAATGAACTGTTTCCAATTTCCAACTACTGTTATCTGGACTTGAAAGCTGGATATGGGGACACGTTTTTCTAAATGTGGAAAACTAATATTCCACAGCAGGGAATCCAGAAATTGCAAGACACTGATTATCTCTACTTACCATGTGTTCCCAAATGTTACCAGCTATCTTTTGGAAAAAGCCATTTTAAAAGATTTTGTTTTTAAACCTTCAAGGCAATCTATCCCCCCTCCCCAACTTCTTTCCTTTTACTGTGTTTCTTTTTCCTTTTTCCTTTCCTTTCCGTTTCCCTTTCCCTTCCCCTTTCCTCTCCTCTCCTCTTTCCTTTCCTTTCTGCAGTGATGGTGAATGAACCCAGAGCCTCCTGATGATAGGCAACTGCTCTACCACTAAGCAACATCCCCAGCCCTCCCCCAAATTCTTAGTTGAAAGAATACAATGAACAACCATTTGCCCTTCACCTAGGTTTACCAGTTGCTAACATTTTACTGCCTGCAGCCATAGCACTGTGGCCTCAGAACTTGGAAGCTAAATAGGGTTGGCCTGGTTAGTATTTGGGTGGGCGATTGCCGGGGAACATCAGGTGCTGTTGGTTTGGGAGAAAGACCGAGCAACCCACTCCCAAAAAACAATCAGCCATTGAAAACCCTATGAATAACAGAGAAGCACAACAATAGTGTTTCATCTGCTGTACTTAGGGTCACTATGAGTCAGACACCAACTCGATGGCACCTAACAACAATAACAACAAAAATAACATTTTACTACCTGTGCATGTTCTTTCTTTATATTACCACTTGTTATTTGGGATTTGAACTGGGGTTTAGTTCAGTTGTTAGAGTGCTTATTCTGTGCACTCTAAGTCCCTGGGTTTGATCCTTAGCACCACAAAAATGGGAGCAGGACTTGGCAGCCCACTCCTGAAAACAATCCCAAAACAATCAGCCATCAGAGACTCTTTAAATAGCAGAGAAGTCCTGACATAGTGCCAGGCATGGTAGTGTAAAGGAGTGTTTTGTTCTGTTGTAAATAGGGTCACTATAAGTTGGACCTGATTTGATGGCCCCTGACAAAAACATCTTAGATTTAGTTACAGACATCCTGATGATGATCTTTAAATACTTCAGCATTTACCTAAGAAAAAAATATCCTCCTATATAACCACAAAACCAATTATCATATTCAAGTCTGTCATTTATTATATTGTTTAAAATACATTCCATATTCAGATTTTCCATGTTTAATCAATAGTGTCTTTTAGAGATGTTTTGATCTCAATTCAGTATTGAATTAAAAATCACACATTGCCTTTGGATACCTTTTTAAGCCCTTCTATTCTACAACAGCCCTCATACCTGTTTTTATTTTCCTTCCTTTATTAGTAAATGATGGTGGGGTACAGAGTAATACAGCATTGGCTTTTTCCATTGTGCAGCCATTACATCACTTCTGGCTACACTTTCATCAACCCACAAGGTTTATGGAGCCTTATGGCTAATATGTAGTAAAACTCAAATGCATATTTTGATTATATTCCCATATATATTGTTGTTGTTGTTAGGTGCCATTGAGTTGTGTCTGACTCATAGCAACCCTTATAGGATTTTCAATGGCTGATTGTTTCGGGATTGCCTCGGGAGTTGATTGTCATGCCCTTCTCCCATTTTTGCGGTGCTGGGAATCGAACCAGGGACCTCAGGGACTGTAGAATGGTGCTCTACCAATTAAGCTAAATCCCAGTCCCCCGTGTGTGTGTGTGTGTGTGTGTGTGTGTGTGTGTGTGTGTGTGTGTATTTTTTTTAAGATAGGGTCTCACTATGTAGCCCAGGCTGGCCTGGAACTTGAGATCTTCCTGCCTTAGCCTTCCCAGTGGGAGATTATAGGCCTCTGCTACCACACCCAGCTTTCCCTTTTTTTATTTTCTTAATATTGGCATGGGGCTGGGATTTAGCTCAGTTGGTAGAGTGCTGCACTGCAGCCTCTGAGGTCCTGAGTTCAATTACCAGCACCTCAAAAATGGGAGAAGGACCTGGCAATCCACTCCCAAGGCAATCCCGAAACAGTCAGCCATTGAAAACCCTAGGAGGGTTGCTATGAGTTGGATACCAACTCGACGGCAACTAACAATATTGGCATTTTTAAAAAAGAGTCCAGATTAGTTGTTTGCATAACATCCAATATCCTGGGTTTGTCTGATTGTTTTCTCATGGTAAGATTTAGGTGAAACATTTTTGGCAAGATGACTACATAGGTAATGCTATACACTTCTCTTTTCATTACAGATGGAGTCACCCAGTGTTAGTCTATCCTAATAGTGCTGAAGCTAGGCATGTTCACTACTTCTCTATGGATTTAATAAGTAGTCTGTTGGTAGTTTGAGTCCATGTAATTGTTCAATTCCCTACATACTATTAAATTATTTTAACTGATCATCCATTGATGATCATTGTTTGAACAAAAGATTATATTGGTGACTGCAAAAATAAAATGTTTTCAAGGTCTTTTACTTTGGCACTGGCAGAAATATCATTGGTTCCTTTAGAGAAAACAAGGCTTCCTAAAAATAAATTCTCTGTGCATATGCATTGGCATTTACAGGCAGAGTTTAGTTTTCCATAAAGTGGAGATTTTGTGTGGGACAGAGAAAGGTAGAAAGGATACACTTACCCTCTTTCTCAAATGATTTGGATATAACGTGAAAGGGAGAAAAATAGTTAGAAGTCAGAAATCCACTAGATCTGCTAAGTCTGAAGTTAGGGAAGCCCCCAGTGAGTTTTGGCTTGGTAGCAGCAGGCCTTCTATTGCCACGCTCCCAGTTACAAAGCTGTAACAGTACCAAAATATGAGGCATCAGGCCAAGCCTTCTTGTTGTCTTAATCATTTTTGTCTAGTAAAAGAGCACGAAAAGCATTTGCAAAGAAGTCAACACCATTCAGAACTGGCTACCTAACTTTACCATCCCTTTACTTGGGAAAGCTAATCAACTTTGGGAGGGAATGTAATTGTCTATGGAATTACTTTTTCATATTCTCTTTCTTTGATTCACTGGGAAAAGAGAAGGCAATAGATAGATAGCAAAGGGTATTGTGCATGATTTTATAAAAAGGAGGGGCTTGTATTTTCCACATAATAAACCTGTCTCTGTTCAGAGGTCTCGTTATTCCTCTGTAATCTGTTTGTAATGCTCTCTTGGAATCTGGGAGAAGCATGAAATTTTAAGTTGCACAATTTTAAGTTTAATCAAGAAAAAACAATTCTACCCTGATCTCAGAAATGCCATGAACAAAGGAATCAGGCTAATGGAAGTGTGTAGTTTCATCTAGTGGTGAGGTCAGAAGTGATGGACATCATCGATACCTAACTTAGACCAGTTTTCCCACTTGACTTTCCTATTCCTGTTATCCAACTTCAAAATCCTGTTGTTGGCCTCTGACTG
Source organism: Pedetes capensis (assembly GCA_007922755.1). Lineage (NCBI taxonomy): Eukaryota > Metazoa > Chordata > Mammalia > Rodentia > Pedetidae > Pedetes > Pedetes capensis. Next base: position 38,022 of record VMDO01017998.1, read on the forward strand.
CCTCTCCTTAGTTCACACCTGTTAGCATCTCTCTGTCATATTGGTTTTCAGGTCCTAGACATTTTCTCTCTGAAATGAATTTTATACCTAACCTCCTTACTTTCCCATTCTCAATTAGCCATCGAAAACCCTATGGACAGCAGAGAAGTGCTGTCAAACATAGTGTAGGAAAATGAGCCCCCCTCAGTGGGTAGAGCGCTGTGCTGCAGTCTCTGAGGCCCCGAGTTCAATTCCCAGCACCGCAAAAATGGGAGAAGGACCTGGCAATCCACTCCCAAGGAAATCCCGAAGCACTCAGCCATTGAAAACCCTGTGAGGGTCGCTATGAGTCGGATACTGACTCTACGGCACCTAACAACAACAACAACAGGCTAGCAGGCATTCAAGAGAGGCATTCAAGAGCAGGCATTCAGTAGCCTTCTCAAAGTAGAGTAGACCTTAATGATGGGAATGGAGTAAAGCCCCTGGGACCTGTTTTTGCTGATGTGGCATGACTCAAAATAAGAAGAAACACAGTGCCTGCAACAATGTGCTCAAACATAAAAAGATCATGCGCATGGCACAATGTTGAGTACCGTCTTTTCTGCTATACTTAGCATGGCTGTGAGTTGGATCTGACTTGACAGCACCAAACAACAACAATATACATTTTCTTTCTGAAATGAATTTTACACCTAACCTCCTTACTTTCCCATTCTCACTGATGATCCTGTTTGGGACTTTTTACCTGCACTTATTAACACGTTCCCATAAATTTCCTGATGTCCATGGCTCTAGTTTGGGCTAGGATTTAGCTCACTTGGTAGAGCGTTGAGCTGCAGTCTCTGAGGTCCTGAGTTCAATTCCCAGCACCGCAAAAATGGGAGAAGGACCTGGCAATCCACTCCCAAGGCAATCCCGAAATAGTCAGCCATTGAAAACCCTATGAGGGTCGCTATGAGTCGGATACTGACTCTACGGCACCTAACAACAACAACAACAACATGTCTCTAGTTAATCTCCTTGTTACTTTCATCCCATGTAATGTAGCCAGATTGAAGTCCCTCAAACACAGTTCAGATTCTGACACTACCTGGCTTAAAAATAGTCAACGTCTGCTTTATGACTTCTGCATCAAGTTCATTTTCCACAGGCAAACGTGAAAGAGTCTTTTTGAAAAAGAATTTAGGTGAAACTCACAAACATAAAATTCATCCCTTTGACCACTTTAAAAGGCATAATCCAGTGGCATTTACTACATTCACAGTGTTGCACAACCATTATCATTAAAGTTCCAGACATTTTTATCACCCCAAAAGGAACTGTGTATCTATTCAACAGTCACACCTCATTTCCCTACCCTTTAGCCCTTGACAACCACTAATCTGCTTTTTATCTCTATCCACTTGCCTATTCTGGATATTAAATACAAATGCAGTGACTGAGCATGGTAGTGCACACTTGTAATCTTAACACTTAGAAAGCAGAGACAGGAGGTCTCAACTTCCAGACCAGCTTGGGCTATACAGTGCGATTCTTTCTCAAAAAATTAAAAAACAAATAAAATATGAAGTCATATATATGTGGACTTCTGCCTCTGGCCTTCTTCACTGAACATATCATTTTCAAAGTTCATTCATGTTGTATCATGTTATTGATATCAAAATATTGTTTCTTTTTACGGCTGAATAATATTCTATTATATAGATGACATATTTGTTTATCCATTCTTCATTTGATGGACACTGGGCTATTTCTACCTTTTGGGTATTGTGAATACTGCTGCATATGTTTTCATTTGAACCAAAGTCATTTAAATACAGTCATTACCTATTCTTTCAGAATAATTCTACATCTGTCTCTTATCTTACATCATGTTTTTCACATTCTATCCAAATTATAACACTTGTATTTCTTTGAATATGCTACATGCCTAACTGTATCACTTTTTCGTGGCTTCCTTTGCCCCATTCCCATCTGTCCTACCAAGACCTTCTTCTTCAAGGACTATGTCACATGTTACCTACTTCACAAACTCTCTCTTGATTTTCCTAACTGGACAAATTCTCTTTCCTCTGAGCTTGCCAAAGGCATTAATTACAGTATTCCTTAGATTTGTGCATTTGTCTTATCACTCCACTAAGCCACAAGACAGCCTTCAGGCAATTAATTACTGTATATTCTGTAGTCAAGCACTTCATTTCCTTAAGTGCAATAGAAAATTTTAAGAACTATTTTAATTTAGGAGATATTTAGAATTATTTTATAGTCTGTGATCATATACACAGTTTTTTCAAATGCCTACAATGTATGTCTTCTATGGTAGAGGATGATGTTAGCATTATTTCTTTTGAAATGACTCAAAATATTTTAAATAAATAGAAGAATATCACATATGGCATTAATAAGGACTCTGAATGTGCATTTTCTCTTTTAAGATTCTGCATTTATTATTCTTATGTACATTAACATTGTCTAGCAGTTGTTTTAATTTTTTTTTTCTTTTTTTTGCAGTACTGGAGGTTGAACCCAGGACCTCATGCATGTGAAGCAAGTGTGCTATCACTGAGCAGAATCCCCAGCCCCTTTTTTATTTATTTTCTAACTTTGTAACAGGATCTCAGTAGGTTGTGCAAGCTGCCTCTGGCCTCAAACTCATGATCCTCCTGCCCCAGCCTCCTGAGTCTCTGGGATTACAAGCATGTGCCATGGTGACAGGCTGTTTTACTTTTTGAATAAGGAGTAACAGCAGAATATCTCGGAGAGCAAGTGAGTTATAGCTTAGCAATGGTAATTTGGAATACGCTTAAGGTATTTTATGGCTGGTTATGACAGTGTCAGAATGTCATAAGCCCAAGTGACATTTTAGTACTTTCAGGAATAGCCAAGAAAATATAATCATAATTCTATTTCTTCAGGTGACTTATAATGACAGCAGAAAACTAGCAGAATCATTAAAAATAAAGCTTACAGACCTGCAATAGCCCCTGGACTCCCTGGGAGAGTCAGAGCTCTGTGGTTCTTAGAAGGATTCTACTTTCTTTTTATTAGGAATCAAAATGAAAACTGAGTAATGACTTCACCTCCCCAGGGTGAAACACCCATTCACTAACAGTATTTTTACCTGATCATTATTTTTCAGCAACTACAAATTTAAATTTAAGATTAAGGTAGAGAGGGATCTGTCAAATATAGGATGGGGACTATGTTCAACAAATATTTTTCATTTGTTTGGGGTATAGGCTTGTGTTCTTAACTGCTTCTTGTCAGAGCCCTTGCATGTGTGTGTGTACTTTTGTGTGTATGTGTGTGTATGTATGCACATGCATGTGCCCATGCCTATGGATGTGATGGCAGAAGCTTATATAATCTTAAAATCATTTTGGGGGGAGTTGGAAAAGAGGTAGCTGGGTCTGATATGAAAAACCTCCAAGTCTTCTTCCTAGCTTCACAGTGATGTTGAACAGGTCCCAAGAGTAGGTGAACTCCTGGCTTCCTAGTCTGGTCAATAATTCTCACTCCTTTCAAGCAGGAAGTCAGAAGAGTAAATGGGACACAAAACAGAGGAGAGCAGAAGTAATTTTACATGCAGTAAGAAGACATCACAGGTGGCTTGCATCATCAGGAATACGACTTTTCTATTTCTCAGTGTCAAAACTTGTATAAATTTCACACAGAGATAACTATTTTTCTTATAATGCATGTTTTGCCTGAAAGATCTATTTCTTAGATATGAGAGCTGAAACATACCTTAGAAATGACCTAGTCCTATGCCACCATTTTACAGAAAATAATAAGGATACAAGGGATTGTTATTTACGGTTACACAAATGCTGGCAGAGCCCAAATTAGAATGCAGTCGTCTAAACCCCAGTCCTCTATGGGCCACTTCTGCTTATACTAAATTGACTCTATTTCACAAAGCAGGGCTGCTACCAAACAGCCTCGCTCTGAGAAGACAACACCACACATGCTTTCGGAGAAATAGTAATTGGATGATGACTCCAAGTTTCCCTGACAGGTACCTTGAGTAATGCGACGGTGAATTTGTTATTATCCTTAGGCTCTTACCATCAAATTCCAAACTGGAGGATGAAAGGATTACAAAAAATATTCAGGAGGGTAAATCACATGAAAAAACTGGAAATAGAACTAGAAGTAATTTCAGGATTAACAAGCAATCTCTTTGAGATTTGGAATGGAATGTCCCTCTCAAATGTTATGCAAATTTTATCTCCTATCTCTGACTCTGAGGCATTCAAGGAACAAGATCATTATCTTAAAAAGATTTACATAAACATGTATATTACAATTTAGAAGATTAAAATAAACCCAAGTAGAGTCTTTAATCTGAAAAGTGCTGTCCCTTGCATGATAGAAACTAATCTTTCTTTCTTTCTTTCATTTCTTCCTTTCTTTGTCTTCCTTTTTCTTTCTTTGCTTCTGCCCTCCCTCCCTCCCTCCCTTCCTCCCTCCCTCACTTCCTTCCTTTCTTCCTCCCCTGCCCCTCCCTTTTCTCTCTTTCTTTTTCTTTTTCAAGACAAGGTCTCCCTATGTAGCCTAGGCTGGCCTGGAACTCACTATGTAGCCCAGGATGGCCTGAAACATGTGATCCATTTCCTTCAGTTTCCCAAGTGCTGAGATTATAGGCATGTGGCCTGCGGTACTATGCTCAGCACAGCTAATTTCTTATTTGTTACTTGCTTTGAATAAATTCATCTTTCTATCAGGGATTCCCTTTATGACTCAGGTAGATAAAAAGACAAGGACTTGAAGTTAGTGGGGTAGGCAATAAACCATCAGTCTTTCCTGAAGGATGAGGATTTGGAAATGAGCACAAGGAATGTAGACTGGGACAGGGAGTATGGTGGGGGCGGGAGGCATCATTTGCATGTCAAACCTGTGGCCCAAGACAGTAAATGTGGCCCTACAAAATCTTTTAACATCCTGTGTTTGTTATCGTTTATTATCTTTGTGACCCCTCTTATTATGTATATATACTAATTATATTATATAATTTATGTGTAGTCCAAGACAATTCCTCTTTACTTGGTGTGGCCCAGGGAAGCCAAAAGGTTGGACACCCCTGGCACCATCTCAAGGTTTACTGATCTCCAGACTAGGTCTATTTGATTTGTGTTTTTGTTGAAGATATCCCTTCCAATCTGAAAATCCAGTTGGAGAAAATGATTTGCAACATTTTGTCAGCTGTTTAGGAAATCCTGGACTTCTCTTGTCGACATTTACAACTTTGTATGTTTGCAAAGAAACCTGAGAGTTAAACATGTATCTTTTCTTTAAAATTCATATCTATTACTCCTACATGTACACATACATGGATGTAAATACCCAAGAGAAAGCTGCTAGATTTCACTTAACTTATTCAACTGGATCTTTTCAACTAAAATGTAAACCTGCAACATATTCTAATGCAACTCAATTACAGTTACTAAAACCACCTCTGTATGTGTGTGTGTG